>JBBBDQ010001027.1:1795000-1830000 GCA_037127315.1 Ascarosepion bandense
ATGAATATATGCTAAGGTGGAGATTTAATAAAAATGGAGATTTGTATTTGTAAACTTCGACTGCTGTTTCAAAGACAGAGGAGAAATGTGAGCCGAATGATATTTGAATTTATCTACTCTTATTAGGGAGAAATAATATCAAAAATCAAAAATAAATAAATAAATCGTGAAAATTTAAGAGTGTTCGGGATAAAATTTCAGAATTGAATAAAGTATAAACTGAATTAAATTTTAGAATCTGTAGCTAATGTGTTGCACAATTCAAAATGCTCATTTTATTAGAATTGAAAATTTCTTAGGTTGTGACGTAGCGCGAACACGTGACATACGGTTCACAATATATAAAGGATTAATATCGAGTAACGAGTGTGGAGTCGGCAGCTGACGGCTAGCACGGTCGTTGTCTACTCAGCTCCCTAGTTTGTTGCTACCCTACACGGGCGTGTACTACTGTATCTAACGAGAATAAACGTATTATTTATTTATATCTGTGTATTGTAATTCCTCCACGATATAACATTGTGCTATCCGTTTTAGTTGTCGCTACTGTTGGAAGTTTTCAAGTGATGTTAGCGATTGTCTTATTTGTGCTTTACGGCTTATTAACCCTATGCAGGTTATTTAAAGCCATAAATATTTTTAGATTGTAATAAAGTTTTTTGGGGGGGGTAATAATGGGTTACTGATTCAATTGCCCTTAATTTCGGCAGGATACGAATTTTCAAATGGTATTTGCTCATAAATGAATATAAATACCCCGACTGGAATTGAAACTAGACTCTCAGATTTTTAATTACTAGTCATTATCCATTACAACACGTGCCCATTCAATTTCCGGAGCGTTTTAGATACCACAGCCACAGAGAATGCCACGGTCCAAATGTGCATCCTTCCAAATGATACTTGAACCATGATGCGCTCTGAATGCTCTTTGTGACCAAACTGTCTAAAGCACGTCAAATCAGACTGTATTCTTTCCTAGTGAGGTGGACGCAGATTTGAACCCTACCTGAAAGTACATATTCTGTATTAAGTCTCTCGATTGCACAGGCTAGTAGGTGTAAATGGGCTGGATGTCTACTCAAACATCGGTATCCACAAAATGATGCTTAGTGTTGTGGATCCCGGGAATGAGGTCCGCACAAATAAATGAACATCAGCCAGTAATTGAGATAGAAAATAAGTGTATTAACTTAAGGATACAGACTTGAATGAAGATTAGTAGCCCAGGTGTTGTGGATCCCGGGAATGAGGACCGCACAAATAAATGAACATCAGCCAGTAATTGAGATAGAAAATAAGTGTATTAACTTAAGGATACAGACTTGAATGAAGATTCGTAGCCCAGGTGTTGTGGATCCCGGGAATGAGGTCCGCACAAATAAATGAACAACGACCAGTAATTGATATAGAAAATAAGTGTATTAACGTAAGGATACAAACTTGAATGAAGATTAGTAGTCCAGGTGTTGTGGATCCCGGGAATGAGGTCCGCACAAATAAATGAACAACGACCACTAATTGATATAGAAAATAAGTGTATTAACTTAAGGATACAAACTTGAATGAAGATTAGTAGTCCAGGTGTTGTGGATCCCGGGAATGAGGACCGCACAAATAAATGAACAACGACCAGTAATTGAGATAGAAAATAAGTGTATTAACGTAAGGATACAAACTTGAATGAAGATTAGTAGTCCAGGTGTTGTGGATCCCGGGAATGGGGTCCGCATAAATAAATGAACAACGACCAGTAATTGATATAGAAAATAAGTGTATTAACGTAAGGATACATACTTGAATGAAGATTAGTAGTCCAGGTGTTGTGGATCCCGGGAATGAGGTCCGCACAAATAAATGAACAACGACCAGTAATTGAGATAGAAAATAAGTGTATTAACGTAAGGATACAAACTTGAATGAAGATTAGTAGTCCAGGTGTTGTGGATCCCGGGAATGGGGTCCGCACGAATAAATGAACAACGACCAGTAATTGAGATAGAAAATAAGTGTATTAACGTAAGGATACAAACTTGAATGAAGATTAGTAGCCCAGGTGTTGTAGATCCCGGGAATGGGGTCTGCACAAATAAATGAACAACGACCAGTAATTGAGATAGAAAATAAGTGTATTAACGTAAGGAGGCAGACTTGAATGAAGATTAGTAGTCCAGGTGTTGTGGATCCCGGGAATGGGGTCCGCACAAATAAATGAACAACGACCAGTAATTGAGATAGAAAATAAGTGTATTAACTTAAGGATACAGACTTGAATGAAGATTAGTAGCCCAGGTGTTGTGGATCCCGGGAATGAGGACCGCACAAATAAATGAACAACGACCAGTAATTGAGATAGAAAATAAGTGTATTAACTTAAGGATACAGACTTGAATGAAGATTAGTAGCCCAGGTGTTGTGGATCCCGGGAATGAGGACCGCACAAATAAATGAACAACGACCAGTAATTGAGATAGAAAATAAGTGTATTAACTTAAGGATACAGACTTGAATGAAGATTAGTAGCCCAGGTGTTGTGGATCCCGGGAATGAGGACCGCACAAATAAATGAACAACGACCAGTAATTGAGATAGAAAATAAGTGTATTAACTTAAGGATACAGACTTGAATGAAGATTAGTAGCCCAGGTGTTGTGGATCCCGGGAATGAGGACCGCACAAATAAATGAACAACGACCAGTAATTGAGATAGAAAATAAGTGTATTAACTTAAGGATACAGACTTGAATGAAGATTAGTAGCCCAGGTGTTGTGGATCCCGGGAATGAGGACCGCACAAATAAATGAACAACGACCAGTAATTGAGATAGAAAATAATTGTATTAACGTAAAGATACAAACTTGAATGAAGATTAGTAGTCCAGGTGTTGTGGATCCCGGGAATGGGGTCCGCATAAATAAATGAACAACGACAAGTAATTGATATAGAAAATAAGTGGATTAACGTAAGTATACAGACTTGAATGAAGATTAGTAGTCCAGGAATGCGGGTTAGTAAAAAGTACATGTACAAGTCTCTGGAAGTGAAGCCGTACTATATTGAGTTTGTCCACGACGGAAGCTGACGGGTTCGGCGTAATAATCTTCTCGATGAGTGGAACACAGAGCTACTATGAACTACTGTGTACTGATTGCTAATCTCTTTCTGGACTATCGTATTTTCCGGTTAACTCTCTGTGAGACCTCGGTATTCTTTGGTCTCGCTTCTATAGCAGTAGTATAAGCATACTCTGGACGAGTCCATCTTTATGAAAAGAGAGAACCCTACAACGTTTAGTTATTCAGTTTTATGAAAGTTATGGTATCCCCAGACACATTTTCCAACTTATTAAATTTTTTTGATCAAATTACGTAATGAAATTCGGCCTGAATGGTCACTCCTTTAGATCATTTCATATGAATACAGGTGTCTCTCAGGGATATACCCTTGGTCCTACTTTGTTTTAATTTTCATTAACAAACTTCACAATGTCTTCGGCCATCAATTTGGCATCTATGCTGATAACATAGACATTCACTCCTGTCTCGATAGTAAGTTTAATCAGTTCAATGAGGTCAAATTAGCAGCTGAACTAAGAAATGACTTACAGTCTATTGTTAAATAGAGAAATTAATGGCTTGTTAATTTTGACGGTCCCAAAACAATACTTCTCTCTTTTAATAATCATCTAAGGGACTCCTATCTGCCTTCTCTTGATGCTAGCATTTGTGACTCGTTGCGAATTCTCGTATTAACATTCACACACAGTATAAATTAGAAAGATTATATTAAATTTATTTCTAGGTATGCTGCTAAGAAATTTGATTCACTGTGTCGGGCTAGAATATTTTTCTTTCCAGAATCTATAAATCTACCATTCGTAAATGCTTAGAATACTGCTGCCACATAGAGTCCGGTGTTCCTGCTATATATCTAGAGAACCTGAATCCAAAGCAGAATCAACAATATTATTGGTCTTGATCTGGCATCTCGACATCAGTCATATTACTACCATTGTATATTTGCCTCCCAGCGACTTTTCTATGAATACTTTCATGGTAATTGTTCCGATAAGATCTTCATTATCGTGCCTAGACTTTATGAATTTAAGTCCAGTACTAGATTGGCAACATGTAGTTTATTTGCAGACCCAAGACACTGCATGATATATATATATATATATATATACATAATGACGAGAGAGATTAAGTGAAAAATGTAAGAAGCCGTAAATGGTTTGTTTAAAATGTAGATATAATGTTATTATCATTATTATGTCATTTTTCATTATAAATTGATTTCTGCCAAAATTTTCTACAGAATCTACTAAATGTAAATCTTGTTTGTATTTACTGCCTTCTTTCATTATTGAATAGTTTTTCTTTCTGTTTTCATATTGTTTGACTAATTGTATCATCCAGTCCTTTGTTGTTTCTATGTATGTTCGTAAGCCAATAGTTGTTGTCTTGTATGACAATTCAACATCTTCCTCCTTCTTTACAGGATATGCATAAGCGGTCTACATCAATCTTTGGATGATGCATCTTATACTTAGAAAGAAGCTTTCTTGTTTTAGAATCCATTCGTCTGATGTCGATTAGAGTCCAGTTCGAGATGTTGAAGCTATGTTGGACCACTGGGATGGCAAGGTTATTAATGGTCATAATTCTGTTCTGAGAATTCAATTCAGTTTTTAATATAAGTCGTAGCCTTCTATAGTACTCTTTACGCACTATGTCTTTCATTTTTTATGGTAAATCTTTTCACTCTCTTTTACACCTAGGTATTTATAAGCTTCTTCTGGCTTTAATTCTTTTATTATTACAGCAGAGTCTAAGCTAATTGAGGATGTTTGTTCTAGCGATCCTCGTAAAACTGTAGCTTTAGCACATTTATTCAAATTGAATTTCATTCCAATGTCTTAACTGAAGCATTTTACAGTTTGCAGAAGACCTTCCAGCTCATTATCATTCTTAGCATACAACTTTAAATCATCCATGTAAAATAGATTACTTATTTTCTTTTGAGCTATTTGATAACCACATTCTGTCTTGCTAAGTTGACTGGTTAATGTTGTTAATGATATGCAAAATAGTAAGGGAGACAAAGAGACACCTGGAAATATACCTCTGTTGATGTTTATTTCACCAGACATATAGGTTCCATATATATGTTTGAGGTAAAGGGTTATTTTCCATATCGACATACATTATTTGATGAAATTGAGGATGATGGGTGATACCTTGTACACATTTAAAGTTCTTTTTAGAACCAGGAATGTGGTACACTATCGAATGTCTTACGATAATCTATCCAGGCAGTACTAATATTTTTCTTTGCATTAAAGCAGTTTTCCAAGATCAACCTATTAATAAGTAATTGGTTTTTACATCCGGAACAGCCATGTTTGCACCCTTTTTGTTTAAGTGACAACATGTCATTTCTTTCCAAGAATAAATATATCTGTTTTGTTAAAAGAGATGTTAATAGTTTGTATGTTATCGGAACGCATGTAATTGGTCTGTAGTTTTTCCGGTTACTTGCGTCACTATTCTTGGGTAGAAGAAATGTAATTCCTTTGGTCATCCATGCAGGAATTTTAATGGGATTGTTAACCATTTCTTGAAGTTATTCGGCTAGTTTTATATGTGCTGTATTTAAATAATATAGCCAAAAGTTAGGAATTTTATCTATTCCTGGAAAATTCCAATTGTGTATTTTTACAATGCATATTTAACTCCAGCCCATGTCTGTCAAGCTCTGTCAAACGTTGTCAATCGTATACTCAGCATGCTTCTGTAAAACTCTATCTCTGCTGCCTCAAATATGTTCATATTGTGTTGATTGATCAATTTGTTTTCACGGTTTTATAACATCATCCCCTGCTCCCCCCGACTATCTATTAATTAGCAGAACTTGAGTCCGTAAATAACTATTATCTCCAAAATATTCTGACAATCTAAAAAGATATTTCTGGCTTTAAATAGCCTGCAAAAGGTTGATAAACCGTAAAACACAAATTAACCAATCAATCACATCACTTGAAGGCTTCCAAGGTAGCTACGACTAAAATGAATAACACAGGTAAATAGACGGGAAAATAATTATTTAATCAAGATGTTGACTTCTCAAAATATTAAAATAATAAATTATGGCTTTAAGTTACCCCCAAAAGGTTGATAAGACGTACACATATATCAATCAGTTTTTATCAGGAATATATTTTTGAAGAAGAAATATTACACGCACTACATTTTTGAACGGATAAACTGTTACCAGCAATAACTTTTTTTTTAAAGAAAAATATATTATCAGGAATATATTTGTGAAGAAGAAATATTACATGCACTACATTTTTGAACGGATAAACTGTTACCAGCAATACTTTTTAAAGAAATATATATTATCAGGAATATATTTTTGAAGAAAAAATATTACAAGCAGTATATTTTAGTAAAAACAAAGTACCTAACGATACATTTTTAAAGAAAAACATTTTACAAGTAATACATCTAGGAAGGTAAAAATATTACAACAATATTTTTTAAAACATAAAATTTATCAGGAAAACATTTTTGAAGAAAATAATTTGTCAACAAATACATTTTTAAAAAAAATATTACCAACAATAAATTTTTGAATAAAAAATATTCGCAATAATACATTTTCATGGTAAAATATTGCAAGTAATATATTTCTAAAATATTATCAGTAATATATTTTTGAAGAGAAAGAAATATTAGCAGGTTGATATTTTTTAAAGAAAAATATTATAAGCAATATATTTTTGAAGAATAAATTTTATCTTTAAAAGATGTTTAAAAGCAATACATTTCTGAAAAATAACAGTGACCAACAATACATTTTTGAGGGGAAATTATTTTCAGCAATATAATTTTGAAGAAAAATATTACTAGTAAAACATTTTGAAGAAAGAAATATTACCAGAAATACATTTTTATGTAAGAAATAATATCAGCAAAATATATTTTTGAAGAGAAAAATATTGTCAGGAATACATTTCTTTAAAAGATACAAATATTACCATTTGTCTATATTTCTGAGATGAGGTAGTATTTACAGTATTTACATTATTCGGACTATTGTCTTCATCTTTGTTACCATTTGTACGACGTTTAATAATAGATCATTCTATTTGTCTATATTTCTGAGATGAGGTAGTATTTACAGTATTTACATTATTCGGACTATTGTCCTCATCTTTGTTGCCATTTGTATGACGTTTAATAATAGATCATTCTATTTGTCTATATTTCTGAGATGAGGTAGTATTTTCAGTATTTACATTATTCGTGATATTACATGTCCCAGGAACTTCAGCTGTCTTTTCCTGGCGTTAAGTATTAGTTTTCTTTTCGTTTCTATCTTCTATCTGACCTGTGAGTATCAGATTCTCCAAGCCCTCCTTCCTCATTATATATCCGAGGAACTTCAGCAGTCTTTCCTGATGTTAAGTATTAGTTTCCTTTTCGTTTCTATCTTTTATCTGACCTGTGAGTATCAGATTTTCTAAGCCCTCCTTCCTCCATGTCCCAAGTACTTCAGCTGTTTTTTTATGTTAGGTGTTTGCCTTTCGTTTCCTTAATCTCGAAAACCTCATCATTACTGACATGCTCGGTCTATATTATTCTCAGCATCCTTCTGTTGAGAAGATAGGAAGGTTGGGTTACTGTGTCGGGACAGGAAGAGTTTTTTTTTCCATCTGAATCCATCCTGCACATATACCAATCAACCATCCGACCGTGCATAAAATAGTGTTGTCATAACTGGTCAGGCGCCCCTGCTGTTCGTCTCAGTGTTCTCGACAAACTCCAAAGGAGATCTGTTACGTGATTGGTCCCTACCTGGCAGCTCAACTCTAGCCACTTTCTCATTGGCGGGATGTGGCTGTCCTTTGTCTCTTCTCCTAATATTTTCATGGTTTCTGCTCCGACGAACTTAGTTTACTGGTGCCCCTCCACAAGAATTTCCCACCCTTTTAGAGTTAAACCTACCAAACGCAACCGAGAATTCTACTCCCTCAGCTTCACTTTCTCTCTGTGGAATTCCCTTCTGTATACTTGATTTCCCGACGGCTACAACCTCAAGAAATTTAAATGAAATGTCAATACCCATCTCATATTCACTTAACTCCAGTCCTTTCTACATTTTTTTAATCATCTCACCCCAAGCAAGGCATTCCACTGCCACTATTGCGCATGGGGCTACATAGGGGAAGGTAAAGAGGAGGAGTGGTTAGGTGTAGGAAATATCAGAAGGAAGGTGATAGATGGGTAAGGATACCGAGGATGAGGTTTGGGCAGATGGGAAGTGTGTTTGAAAGAATGGGAGCGAGTTAGTGTGTTAGGAGGTGTCTATTGACCTTATATTTAAACTCCTGGCGATTGTAGCCGTCGGGGAAGCAAGCATGTGGAAGAGAATTCCACAGTCGGGAAATGCGGGAAAAGAAACTGTTGAAGTAGAAGTTATGGTTGCATTTTATCGGTTTCACTGTAAAAGTGTGGGATCTAGTTGCTAATCTAGTATCTCGTGCAAATTCGTATCTAGGGGGCAGCAGTGATCCAAGTTCATTGGAGCAGAAGCCGTGAAAGTATTTATAGAAGAGACACAGGGAAGCCACATCGCGCCGGTGAGAGAGAGACTGCAGGCGGTCTGCCAAGTCAGTATCGATGACATTACAGACCTACCGCTGTACCTTGTCGAGAAGCCCGAGGAGAATAGCAAGAACACCCGACCAGATATGGCAGCAGTATTCAATGCACGGGCGGATGGTAGATTTATAAATGTGCAAGATAGATTCAGACGGAAAAAAATTCCGGGCCCTGCACAGAGAACCGACTTTCATAGCAGCGGATTTAGCAATGGATTCGATATAGTCATTCCATTTGAGGTCCGCTGTAAGTGTGAGACCAAGGAGGCGTCAACCCATATGTCTTTATCTTTTCTTTTCACATTACTTCCACAACTGTCTTCACACGTGTTCACATCCTTCTGTTGCCCTTTCTCTGACACCCTCTGTAACTAGTTCGTCCTTCTCTTCACTCTCTTCTTGCCTAAACATTTACTCTCTTATGTAGCCCCCTGCGTATCAGTGGTGGTACCGCCTTGCTTGCGGTGAAACGTTTTAAAAAATGATATTATTCAGAATTAAAATAATGCAAAATATAATTCTAATATTTATGTGTCATTTATATTGAAACTAGCAGTATAGCCCGGCGTTGCTCGGGTGTAATGAAAGCTTTAAAACTAATCCATGGTCCTGGAGCTCAGACTCTTTGGACGTTGGCACGAAAGACTAAAAAACAATAGTTGTTTCCAGAAAAATGAATGGATGTAAGGCAAATTTTGATTTCCTGGTATCGATATCAAATTTTCTGCACTATTGTAAGAACTGCAACCTTGAAACTTCTGAATATCGTTTCTTATGTCTTTGTCTGTGAGTGTATCAAACTTGATTAAAATCGGACCACTCCTTCTATGACCCGATTTTTTCGATTATCGATTTTCGATATTTATCGGGAATACCTCGACACAAAACCTAGCTAAGAAGAGTCGCAGGCGCTTATAGTACAATTGTGTAAATTTTCAAGAAAACCGGTTCAGCCGTTTCGGGGTCTATAGGTAGCGGACACACACACACACACACACAGACAAAGTTCCATTTATAAATAAGTTTAGATATGTGCTATTGCTATGTGATGTCAGTTCTTCAATACGGCTGTGAATGTTGGACAATATCATCGAAGATGAAGGAAAAACTTGAAGTTGCAGAAATGTGGTTCTACAGAAGGATGCTGCGGATAGCGTGGACCGAGCATGCATGATATCAGCAGAAGAATTCTGCGGATATCATGGACTAAGCATGTGTGCAGTGATGAGGTGTCGGAAAGAATGACAACGAAAACAAAAATTAATAGTGAGCATCAGGAAGAGACAACTGAAGTTCCTGGGACATGCAATAAGGAAGGAGGGCTTGGAGAACCTGATACTGACAGGCCAGATAGAGGAAAAAAGAGACAGAGCAAGGCAGCGGATAACATTTTTGAAGGGCCTGATCTGGTGGGTGACGGAACGGGTGTTGCGCAGTGTAAAAGGAGAAAACGTACTAAGAACAATAGGGATAGGGAAACTTGTAAAGCCATGATCGCCTACGTCCTGAAAGGGTAGGGAACATAGAAGAAGAAGAAGAAGAAGAAGAAGAAGAAGAAGAAGAAGAAGAAGAAGATGTGTTCTCGATTTTTAAATCGATACTTTTCTTTTTCTTTTTTTACAATAAATTGAACAGTTTTGTATCACCGATCAACGAATTGAATTAAAATGAGAAAAAAATTTTTTTTTTCCAAATTTTAATCAGGCTTTTTCGCTCAAGTGTTTGGTATAGAGAGAATCAGTCACAGAATCCCCGAATCTAATGAAAACGGTTGTTTTCAAGGCAAAGACGACCCTGTTTAATTTCCACTAAAACCACTCAGGATGGGAATGATATAATTTCAAATAAATGAAAACTGCCCATTCTCTTTAGCGGTCAGTTTAGTTGTATTATCGCGCGGTCAGCTGACGATACACGAAGATCAAACCCCCCACTTTCAGTTCACCAATTATTCTTTGGTCGATTTCGACCACTGAAACGGTGTTTCTGTTTTTCACTCCAACCACGTTAAAAACTCATTTACTTGAACTGACACCACTCCTCCCCGCCTTTTCATTTACTGCCACCATTTTGATTCAAGCATATTCGTTTCTTTGCTGTTTTTTTTTTCCTTCTTCTTTGAAACATCCTCAATACCGTCACCGCCCATTGCAGTTGTCACTGTGATGAAGAATTCGACGACTGGCTATTTTTCTAGCCTATACAACAGAAACAGCTTGTTGCGTCATAGCCACACCCATTTTAGCCTCTTCTACCGTCACTCTCATTTAATCAACTCCGGGGGAATTTTTTTACACTATTGCTTTAGTTTTTACAACCATTCCGATACCAGCCTACTAAGAAGAACAACTCGTCTTTGAAATAATTCAATTTCTATCATTCTTCTTCGTCCGTATTTGCTGTGTCCATTCAGAACGTAGACGATGATGGACCTCCACTTCTTCCTCGCTCTTGTCGCTCTTCACATTTTTTCTCTTGGTATCTCTCTCTAATCCCGTTCTGATATTTACTTACTCAAACCTATCAAGCATGTCTCGTGCTGTTTTTCTCTTTCTCTCTTTTTCTCTATCTGCCCTGTGCGTTTCAGATTCTCCGAGTCCTCTTTACTCATTACGTGGCCCAGAAATCTCAGCCGTCTCTTAGTGATGCTAAGCAGAAGTTTACTTTTTGTTTACATCCCTTCCAAAACCTCATCGTTGCTCACATGCTCGACCCATGATATCCTCAGTATCCTTCTGTAGAACCACATTTAGCGTTGCTTCTCCATCTTGGAGGATATTGTCCAGAATTCTCTGCTATATAGGAAGCCGTATCACGTAAGAGTCTAGTACTCTTTTCATTGTTTCTAAAGAAATGTTCTTGTCTCTTAATAGTCTGCTTAGCTTCTTATATGGAATGCAGCCTTGGGCATTCAAGTACGCCTTCGGATCTCAGCGTCGCACTTTTCGTCCTCTGTTAGAACACTTCACAGGTACTTAAATTTTTGTACCTGCTTCCTTTCATTATCCCCGATTTTTAGTTGGCATTTTGGGCTGCTCTTTTTGCAGAGGCTCGTGCATTCAGTTTTCTTATAGTTTATGTTTAGTCCTTTCTTTTCGGTACTTTTAGTTTTATATAGGAGATCTTTTTTTCTTGCCGTGTCTGCTATCAGCACTGTATCATCTACGTATCTTATATTATTCAGATTGTGGCTGCCGTAATAGCTTGAAATTTTCAAAGTATCTAGTCGTCATTACTACTAATAATACTACTACGAATAATAATAATAAAAATAATACTAATAATATTACTACTACTACTAATAATAATAATATTACTACTACTACTACTAATAAAACTATTACTAATACTACAACTAATACTATTACTACTACTACTAATAATAATAATCGAAGAAATACTATTTAGGCACAGTCTATCAGTTAGGTGCCATACGTGGTAAATGCTTGGGCGATCATGTCTCGAAAGAGACATCACTGACTAGGCAGTAGATTATCCCGCAGTAGGTTGCCATTGCTTTCTGCGGTAGATTGGTTGCCAAGGCTATAGAACCCAATCTGTCCTGTTACTTAACCCATAACTGGAAGGAAGAGACGGATTAATACCTTTCCCAAGGGTATTTGCGCGCAATGAATTCAACTGGAATTTGAACTTGGCTTCCCGATTTCTCGTTCCGAGACAATATCCACTGTACCACAACGCACATCCTTAGGCACAGTCAGTCAGTTAAGTGCCATACGTGATACACGCTTGGGCGATCATGTCTCGAAAGAGACATGACTGACTGGGCAGAAGATTATCCCACAGTAGGTTGCCATTGCTTTCTACGGTAGACTGGTTGCCGACCAAGGCTATAGAACCCAATCTGTCCTGCTATTTAATCCATAACTGGAAGGAAGAGACGGATTAATACCTTTCCCAAGGGTATTTGCGCGTAAGTGAATACAATGGATTCAACTGGAATTCGAACCCGGCTCCTCGGTTTCTCGTTCCGAGCTGATATCCACTGTACCACAACGCACATCCTAGTCAGAACAATAATTGACATGTATGAAGTAATGCCGTCACTATATATAAATGTATCTAAAAAGAACAAATAATAATAGCAGGAGCAATCAAAGACTGCAAACTTCCGCCATGGTAATACCAACATCATCTCTGCAATTGGCAAGAGACGATTATTGCAAGAAGAAAAACTGCAAAAAACTCAAACGCTGTCAAGAGTGAAAATAAAAGAAAACAAAAATGTAAACGAAATTAAAAAAAAAATTGGCTACAAAAATTGTGTGAGAGTTCGTTTTTATTTTCTCAAGGTTGTATTTGGCTCATTTTATTAATGTATTTTATCTATATTTTCTGGCTTTTGGATAATAAATATTAAATTTATATTGTAAATAATAATAATTTTGTGAAAAAATAGTGCGTTCAGAAAACAGGGAAAATAGTAAAAACACAAAGATTTTTTTAAACTACAAAGAATAGGAAGCTGTAGAGAGACATGGACCGATGGAGATGAGATATAAAAAGAAGAGTAGAATTTGATTGGCGTATGCTTACTTCATATATATTCTATTGACTGCAGATATAAAAAATCTACTTCTTCAAAGATTTCTTTCATTTTCTATCTGTATGTCTGATACCAGTCTTCAGTAGAGTGACCCATTGCGCCTTCACGAACAAACGTTTACAGCTGACAGGAAGTTGAAAGAATTTAGTGCATCAATTGCTAAGTCTGCAGCTAAGACATTTGTTTCACAATGTCATGCTAGAGAAGTTTTCTCGACAAAATCTCTTACATATTTATAAACTAGCAGTATAGCCCGGCGTTGCTCGGGTGTAATGAAAGCTTTAAAATTAATCCATAGTCCTGGAGTTCAGACTCAGCCTAAAGAATATTTCAAATAATAAAATAATTGTGACAATTTACCAATCGCACCTAATATATATATACTAGCAGTATAGCCCGGTGTTGCTTGGGTGTAATGAAAGCTTTAAAATTAATCCATGGTCCTGGAGTTCAGACTCTTTGGACGTTGGAACGAAAGACTAAAAAGCAATAGTTGTTTCCAGTTAAAGCGAAACCGTAGACTGAAAGAAAAATGAATGGATGTAAGTCAAATTTTCATTACCTGGTATCGATATCAAATAAGTTTTTTTTTTGTCGTAAACTGAATTTTGAAGGCTAAATAAGTCCTCTGAGTAAATGGTATCATGGCTGAGACTAAGAACTACAATTATACCTACTTAGAGCCAAACCCAAAGCAATAACTAAAATAAAAGGGCTGAAAAATACAGACATACAAGCAGATAAACAGACATGCACACAAACATCTTGCCTTTTATATATATTATTGATTTTCTGCACTATTGTGAGAACTGCAACCTTGAAAATTCTAAATATCGTTTCTTATGTCTTTGTCTATGAGTGTATCAAATTTGATTAAAACCTGATTTTTTCGATTATCGATTTTCGATATTTATCGGGGGTACCTCGACACAAAACCCGGCTAAGAACACTCGCAGACGCTTATAGTACAACTGTGTAAATTTTCAAGAAAATCGGTTCAGCTGTTTCGGAGTCTATAGGTAACGGGCACACACACACACACACACACACACAGAAAATTCCATTTATAAATAAGTTTATATATATATATATATATATATATATATATCAGAAATAGTACAAACTAATGAATTGACAGTCCACTGCGTGTAGTGATTTACATTATTAAACGTACTCGATACTTTGTAGAGCATTATATCTGGTAATATTTTTATTATGATATTATAATTATCATATATAATAAACATAAAAGTAACTTTCATCATAAACTCTTAATAAAAATATTACCATATATATATATATATATATATATATGCGGTGTAGACATAGAAGAATCCAAAGGAGTATCCCGTACATAAAGTGGTAGGATGACTCTCTAGTAGAGCACTAAATATATACAGTGACACGCATAAGTATTTGATACATGTTATTTTCTGTTATAACTCTAGTTTACGTTCGCCATCTTGTCTGATATTTGGTAAGTAATATCTCATAAAGTTGTTTTAGTTGTTTGTGGAAAAAAAATAAAAACTGATGGTTGAATCCATTTTTTTTTATCAAAATTCAAAATTACAATTAAAAAAATTTATCAAAGACCAAAATCAGTTGGAGCTGAACCTTGGGACCAGTTGAGATGTACCGACTGAGGAAGGAGTGTTCCCAACCGTGAGCCATGTCGTTGGGTTCCAACCGTAGAGACAGTGACGGTTGCCATGCGAAAGAGTTTTAAAAAATTGGTTAGCGGCCGTAGACAAAAGCCAACTAATCTTCGGGCTGACGAAGAGACGGTATGTGTGGAAAGTGAGTGGTAGACATGGGGGAAGCTAAAAGAACAATCGGCGGTGGCACTAGCAAAAATGAGCCAAGGGGTGTGGAATAAGGTCAAACAGTCTCATACACACGACCTGGGTCAGAAGATAACTAGGCAGAGCGACCTAAGAAAGAATCCTAGGTGGAGGAAGGATCATAGAAGTTTTTTTTTATAGACCCAAACCAGGTAGTAAATGCGGCAGAAATAGTTCCAATGTTGTTGGTGAACGTAGTCGCTGAGACAGTTAAATTAAAGAAAGCACAGACGGGGCTTAAAGTGGGTAAATGTATATTAGATGAACAAAATATTAACCCCTGAAAATTTTAAGGCCAAGGTAAAAGATCAGTTGGGGGTCAAACGTGATGTGTTTGCTGAATCAGTTAAAGACTTGATGTTGAAATTAGGGTTGGAGTTCCACGAAATTCACTGGGAAGAAAAAACTGGACAAGAAGTAGGAAATTGGTCCAGTGTCATATGTAATTGGGGACAAGATGGCGTCAAATAATGAGAGCTCATGCCAATGATTTAAAGTTAGCTGAGATTGTTAATTAGGAAATGAGTGAGCCAAAGGTCAATAAAAGAACAGGAGGAGTGACCCTTGTGGAACCAGAACGGCTGGGAACATATAAAGATTCCGAAATAGATGAAGAATTAGGGAAAAAAAGAGATATAGAACAGCAACCCATTACGACGGACCCAATAACAGAATAGCGACAGAAACTTATGAAGAAATTCAAGAATAAAAGTTGAAACTTCATAAACTAGAAATCGAATAAAGTAAATGAAAATAGCAAGAGTAAAAGTACCAGTGGTTGGATTTTACTAATAAATAATTAACGAAAAACGGAACTGAAAGTTGAAAAGATAATAAAAGAGAATAATTAAGTTAGAAATTAACTGGATTAACAGGAATGTGGACAATTCTACAGAAATCCGAAATCCGATAGTAAAGAAATTTCCCAATATAAGGTTAAGGCATGGTCTGGGTGGATTGTAAGAAAAATCCTAATAAATTGTTCAGCCGTGATAGGTACTTTAATATTCATTACTGTAATATGGTGGGAGTAAAATGGAATTTTAAAAGGAGGTCGATTGAAAGTAATTTTGGCAAGTTGTACTAAAAAAAAGTGGGGAGTTGCCATACAGTGTCCACTTTCCTGTGGAACCAACCCCAGCGGAGCAGAAGAGAACAGTGTCCAAGAAGGACAAGTCATGAAAAAAAAAACATCACCACCCACACACATACACATATTCTTTTTCAGGTTGACAGAAGTAGACATTTTAATAAAGAACTTTCTATTGACATTGCGTGCTTAGATAGGTAGTGTCTGAATAAAATATTGGCAGAACCAGGAGTGAGAAAAGAACTTTTTCCAGTTGTCTGAAGAGACTTTTTAATAAAGGACTTTTTGTTGAAATTGCATGCTTAGATTGTTAGTGTTTGAATAAATTACTGGCAGAACCAGGAGTGATAACGGAACTTTTTCCAGTTCTCAGAAGAGACTTTTTAATAAAGGACTTTTTGTTGAAATTGCATGCTTAGATTGTTAGTGTTTGAAGAAAATATTGGCAGAACCAGGAGTGGTAACGGAACTTTTTCCAGAGACTTTTTAATAAAGAACTTTCTGCTAAAAATGCATGCGTCAAACTATCAAAAAAATAAAGAGAGGAACTTTTTCAGGTTGTCTGAAGAGGATTTCCAACAAGGAACTTTGGTTGCATGTGTAAATTAGTGCATGAAAAAGTATAAGCCTAAAAAGAAGGGAAAATTAACTTTGGAAAAATATTGTTTTTGGATATTTTTAATGTCATTTAAATGATTTAAAAGACAGGGCGGCCATGTAAGGTATATAACACTATTTTGGCAAGGGGAAGATATATATAATACTATAATAATTGCATGTAAAAAAATATAATACTATGATTGTATGTGGAAAAATATGATACTATTTTAGTACGACGGAGCGAAAGAAATTATCACTAGCGGCATTATTATTTCTGAAGTCGCAATATGAGTGAAGTGAAAAAAATTTTTTAATTCCTGGAGATTGTAGCTGTCGGGGAAGCAAGTATATGGAAGGGAATTCCACAAGTGTGAAGTGCGTGAAAAAAAGCTGCTAGAGTAGAAATTGCGGTTACATTTTATCGGTTTCACTGTAAAAGGGTGGGACCTCGTTACTAATCTAGTAGCTCGTGTAAATTCATTCCTAGGGGGTATCAGTGATCTATGTTCATTGGAGTAGAAGCCGTGAAAGTATTCATAGAAGAGGTACAGGGAAGCCACGTCACGCCGGTGAGACAGATTCTCCGTTGGATTTTGTCAAGAACCCCGAGGTGAATAGCAGGGGCACCCGACCAGATGTGGCAGCAGTATTCAATACACGGGCGGATGATAAATTTATATATGTGCAGGATGGACTCAGACGGGAAAAAATTTCATGACCCTGCACAGTGAACCGACGTTCTTTGCAGCTGATTTAGCAATAGTTTCGATAGAACTATTTCACTTGACAATAATACTCACTTAAACACACAGTAAAAAGAACCTTCAGATATTGGAGTTCATCTACATTAAATCAAAACAACCCACACTTAATAAAATCACGCTTAAATCTGGTCATAGCACATTACATTGCATTTAAATATATGGTTCTGTTAATATTTCGTGCTCTCACGCGGTGTGACGTCATAGAACCGCATTACAAATTTACGAACTGCGTTTGCTATTTGGTAACTGTTATCGTTGCTTAGCAAAGTTTTATGCCAACACAAGATAAAATCGTCTATGATGGTGGATATTTTTATGTTAACGTCCTTGTAACCTCTCTGAAAATGGCTCATGTGAGCCGAAAGCTTAGAACTAACTTAATAAAAAATTATTCAAATGTTGGAGAATTTTTGTCTTTATTTTCAACTGAAATTAAAGCCAAAATACGATGTTTAGAACGGCTCATGATTAAACATAATAGACATTCATTGTCTCTTATATTTAACAGTATATGTTTAGAAAATTATTATCGATACACTATATATATTTGTGTGTGTGTGTGTGTGTGTGTGTGTGTGTGTTTATTAAATTACAGTAAAATACACAAATGGGCCTTTGCGAATATATGCAGATTAATATGAATATTTATCTTGGAAGATTCAACAACAACGGTCAGACAGACAGGCATATGGAGATTATTAATTCTTGTATATTCTCGCCTGCAGAACGTGACTATATCTGATTCTTTTAATCGAGTTAACTGAAATAGTTATCTGACTGGAGACGTTTGATCTGCGTGAACGTCTGCTACCCTCATCAATCACACTTTTTCTAGAAATTTCTCCGATTCTATCGATTACCTTTCAGGTCACACACACGCGTGCGCACAGACTGCATGTCATGCGCATGCGTCCTACGAGGTACATAAATACTTTACAAATTAATCTGACCAATTCTTTTTTTTTTTTTTTTTGTATATGTCTGTGACGTGTCAATACATTTGGTTGTTATTTGATACTAACAGTGAATCATTAATTTTTAGATATCCATATTGCTGAAGAGACAATTTTGTCTTCGAGTCTTAAACAAATATGTTTTGGAGAAGAGTTTCCCTAACTTTATCCGTCAGGAACCGGTTTCATGCAAAATCATTTTTAACGTGCTGATTTGGTGTCAGTTACGCGCAAAGCAAAATACAATAAAAGTTTTTATTTTTTCCCAGTGTCGAATGGTCCCCAACCTGGTATCGCTCCTGAACCTGGTGGTAGGCAAACGGTGGCATGGAGTGAGTAGGAGACATTCAATAACACCTGGTTGTCTATCTTATACTTACGAGCACCTCCCAGATGAGATCAAGTGCCAAGTAGGCATCTACGCAGATGACACCACAATTTACTCCCACATCAGTAAGAAACCCGTCGTGGCGGACAAACATAATCTCGCTGCTGACCTTGAACGGGATCTACACTCTGTGGTGAATGGGGGCAAGAAGTGGCTTGTCAATTTCAATGCGTCTAAGACCAAGCTGTTGTCAGTCAATCATCACAGGCAAACTCTCCTGTCTCACATAAGCATGGACCAAGCGATTTTCCCTTACCCTCTCTTATCTCAAATGGAACCACTACATCGAGTCCATAGCTAAATCCACTGCTAAGAAGGTTGGGTCACTGTGTCGGGCCAGGATGTTTTTTTCCGCCTGAATTCATCCAAAGGAAAATCAGTAATGTGATAGGTACTGACTTGGCGACTCGCCTACAGCCACTTCCCCACCGACGAAATGTGGCCTCTCTTTGTTCTATAAATACTTTCATGGCTTCTGCTCGGACGAACTTAAGTCACTGGTGCCTCCTCAACAGGTGTTTACTCGTGAAACCAGATTGGCAACTGGGTCCCACCCATTCACAGTTAGGTTAGCCAAATGTAGACGACAATTCTACTACAGCTTCTTCTCTCGCACTTCCCGCCTGTGGAACTCGCTTCCATATTCTTGCTTTCCTGACGGCTACAACCTCCAGGAATTTAAATGCAATGTCAGTACTCATCTATTAACCACTTGACTCTAGTTCTTGCCTCACCCCGTCTATCCTTTCCTTTCTCTCCACCTTCGAAACTGTCATCACACCTGCATTCTCATCTTTCTATTGCTCCTTTCTAACTGGTTCGTCTTACTCTTCACTCTCTTCTAATTAATCTTTTTACACTTATGTAGCCTGCTGCACATCAGTGGCATTACAGCCTTGCTCGGGGTGAAACGATTAAAAAAATTATATATACCATAGTATATTTGACCCAGTATAAATAGTTATATGTCATTACTTAACGAATTATTATGTTTTTTTTTTGTTTTTTTTTTTTGGATTATATCAATTATAAAGAATATAGAAACTAGGGTCCGCAAATTAAAGGAGAGAGAGTTATCAATGATTAGCAGTATAGCCCGGCGTTGCTCGGGTGTAATGAAAGCTTTAAAACTAATCCATGGTCCTGGAGTTCAGACTCTTTGGACGTTGGAACGAAAGACTAAAAAGCAATAGTTGTTTCCAGTTAAAGCAAAACCGTAGACTGAAAGAAAAATGAATGGATGTAAGTCAAATTTTCATTTTCTGGGTCCTCTGAGTAAATGGTATCATGGCTGAGACTAAGAACTACAATTATACCTACTTAGAGCCAAACCCGAAGCAAAAACTAAAATAAAAGGGTTGAAAAAATACAGACGTACACGGAGATAAACAGACACACACAAAATCATCTTGCCTTTTATATATATATATATATATATATATATATATATATATATATATATTATCGATTTTCTGCGCTATTGTAAGAACTGCAAACTTTAAACTTCTAAATATTGTTTCTTATGTCTTTGTCTATGAGTGTATCAAATTTGATTAAAATCGGACCACTCCTTCTATAACCCGATTTTTTCGATTATCGATTTTCTATATTCATCGGGGGTACCTCGATACAAAACCTAGCTGAAAACACTCGCAGACTCTTATAGTACAACTGTGTAAATTTTCAAGAAAATCGGTTGAGCCGTTTCGGAGTCTATAGTTAACGGACACACACACACACACACACACAGACACACACACACAGAGACAAAGTTCCATTTATAAATAAGTTTAGATTAGATTTATATTAGATTAGATAATGTTCTAACTTCAAATCCGTGGTTATATCTTTTTAATAAGCTCTCTGTTTTCTTATTTTTAAATGACCTTTTATTTGATAAGACGTAAGTAAATTTTTATTCCGAAATGTGGCGCATAGAAAAAGATTTTTACGACTCTCCACAACTTCCTAAAATTTGTAGCTCTTAGCGATGTTTGTCTTTTTACTATCTGTTCAGTTCCAGTTATGTGATCTATTTACAAAAGCTCGTTAATTCGGTTGATCATGTCTCTCCACAACTTCCTATCCTTTGTAGGTCTTAGCAATGTTTCTCATTTTACAATCTGTCACACTTCCTGCTTCGAAGTTCATTTACCAATGTTTGGTACTTCGGTTGGTCATGTCTCTACACAAGTTTTTATTCCTTTGTAGGTTTTAGCAATCTTTGTTTCTTTACAATCTGTTTAACTTCCCACTCCAAAATCCATTTACACATGCTAGTTACTTTTGTTATTCGATGTTTCCATCTCTTGTCCTTACTTTCTCTTTTGAGTGTCAAATTCTCCAATCCGTCTTTCCGTATAATGTGTCTAAGAAATTCTACTATATTTTTCTGATCCTATTTACAAGTGTCTTTTTGCTTCAATTTCTCTTCAGAAAGTTACTCCTTGCTTGCATACTCCTTTCATGGCAGCATCCTTCCTCGGTACCACATCTCAATTGACGTAAGTCTCCTCTTCATTTGCGATTAAGTTGCCGAGCATTCTCCGTCATATATAAAGATTCATATTACATAGCATATTTATTTATTTTTTCTAATTAAATTTTCATGTTTTCTTTTTTAATTTTTTGCTTAGGTTTTGGAAACACATCTTTCGTTATTCTAATGTTTCTTTCTGACGAAATGTTATTGATTTGTCTTTAATTTGATGAAGCATTGCAAGCCATTATTTAAAAAAATGGCGACAAAAACCATTTGCAAACTAAATATTACTTGTAAGTCTTCTTTTGCTATCGTTACGTTCTTTGTAAAATAAAATACCTGAAAAGGACATTCAATGCGTTTTGTTAATGAGGGTTCTTGTGATTGACAGCTGAAGTCTCTCAACATAGTCGCTGTTTTAATTATCAAGACAGAAAAGAGTTTTTATTTGACTAGCAGAATAGCCTGTCGTTGCTCGGGTGTAATGAAAGCTTTAAAACGAATCCATGGTCCTGGGGCTCAGACTCTTTGGACGTTGGCACGAAAGACTAAGAAACAATGGTTGTTTCCAGTTAAAGCGAAACCATAGACTGAAAGAAAAATGAATGGATGTAAGTCAAATTTTTATTTCCTGGTATCGATATCAAATAAGTTTTTTCGTCGTAAACTGAATTTGGAAAGCTAAATAACTCCTCTGAGTAAATGGTATCATGGTTGAGACTAAGAACTACAATTATACCTACTTAGAGCCAAACCCGAAGCAAATACTAAAATAACATTAAAATATTGAAATTTTACTCGCCAAATAATCTAAAGTTATTAGATTAGATAATGTTCTAACTTCAAATCCGTGGTTATATCTTTTTAATAAGCTCTGTTTTCTTATTTTTAAATGACCTTTTTATCTGATAAGACGTAAGTAAATTTTTATTCTGAAATGTGGCGCATAGAAAAAGATTATTACGACTCTCCACAACTTCCTAAAATTTGTAGCTCTTAGCGATGTTTGTCTTTTTACTATCTGTTCAGTTCCAGTTATGAAATCTATTTACAAAAGCTCGTTAATTCGGTTGATCATGTCTCTCCACAACTTCCTATCCTTTGTAGGTCTTAGCAATGTTTCTCATTTTACAATCTGTCACACTTCCTGCTTCGAAATTCATTTACCAATGTTTGGTACTTCGGTTGGTCATGTCTCTACACAAGTTTTTATTCCTTTGTAGGTTTTAGCAATCTTTGTTTCTTTACAATCTGTTTAACTTCCCACTCCAAAATCCTTTTACACATGCTAGTTACTTTTGTTATTCGATGTTTCCATCTCTTGTCCTTACTTTCTCTTTTGAGTGTCAAACTCTCCAATCCGTCTTTCCGTATAATGTGTCAAAGAAATTCTACTATATTTTTCTGATCCTATTTACAAGTGTCTTTTTGCTTCAATTTCTCTTCAGAAAGTTACTCCTTGCTTGCATACTCCTTTCATGGCAGCATCCTTCCTCGGTACCACATCTCAAATGACGTAAGTCTCCTCTTCATTTGCAAGTGTTTACGAACTTTGGGGACAACCTAATATTTTATTTAATGCGAAACATTTGAAGGGAAGTGTCAGACAAGTACTGTTTTGTATAATTACTCTAAACTTATATATAAATGGAATTGAGTCTGTGTGTGTGTCTGTGTGTGTGTCCGTTGAAAATGTACACAGTTGTACTATAAGCATTTGCGAGTGTTCTTAGCTAGGTTTTGTGTCGAGGTACCCCCCGATAAATATCAAAAATCGATAATCAAAAATATCGGGTTATAGAAAGAGTGGTCTGATTTTAATCAAATTCGATACACTTGTAGACAAAGACATAAGAAACGATATTCAGAAGTTTCAAGGTTACAGTTCTTACAATAGTGCAGAAAATTGATTATATATATATATATATAAATTGAAATTTTACTCGCCAAATAATCTAAAGTTACTAGAAAACACTTGCAAAAAATTGAAATTTTACTCGCAAAAATAACAAAAAATATTGCTCAAAAGAAAGACTATTATTTTCCAAGACTTTCTGCCATCGACATGCAAACTTTCGGATTTGGTCAAAGTATCATTCAGCCGGCTTCGAATCAAAGAATTCTTGACACGCTTCCTCGACTTCATCAAACGAGTCGAATCAGCGGCCCTTCAGAAGGTGTTGCATTGAGCGGAAAAGGCCGTAGTCTGATGGAGCACAGTCAGGACTGTAGGCTGGATGTGGCAAAACCTCAACGCCGTCCAGCTCTTCAGACTTGTCTTTGGTCTTCCTGGTGGTGTGTGGCTTGGCATTGTCCTGCTGCATCAAAGCGCGCTTTCGGTTGATCAGAGCCGGGTACTTTTGCTTCAACCTTTCGTAGACCCGCTCAAGTTGCTGACAGTAATGTTCGGCACTGATGGCACGACCATTCGGAACCAATTCAAAATGCACTATTCCATTAAAGTTCCACCAAACGCACAACATGACTTTCTTGCCGAATCGATCTTGTTTTGGAACCGACGGTTTCTCTTGCCCTTTCTGAACCCATCGCTTGTCTCGATTGTCCTGGACCAGATAGACCCATTTCGCAAGTGTTTACGAACTTTTGGGACAGCCTAATAGTAACATTATATATATATATATATATATATATATATATATATTGTTTGTTATTGTATATTATATAGTTTTTCCTGTAAGTTTGTTTTTGTAGATGTGTGATTTGATGTATGTGTAATTTATTTTTGTGACATTTTCGGTATGATCGTTACCTTAATGTTTGACTTCGTACACCTCTACCCTTCACCTAACTTGAGTATTTCGTCTGTGTCTTAACTTAAAAATTCTTTGATTATACTTAATTAAATTAAGCTACTTGATTTTTTGGGTCTGATTAAGCAGCTTCTATTTTTACAACTACCGAAATAAATTCTGGATTTATAATCGCTTAATTATGCGTTGATTTTTCTTGTCTATATATCATCCTGCTATGGATAATGTGTATTAAGCTCTCCGTTTTTATCTGTTTAACATTTTGTATTAATTAGACAAAATTTTTGAATTATCCTCTTTGTCTTTATGGATTTGTCATAATTCCTCTCTCTCTCTCTCTCTCTCTATATATATATATATATATATATATATATATATTCCGCTTTTATACAAGTTTCTTGAAAAAAAAAACAAGAAAGTACTCCAGTTAAGATTTCATAAATTCTTTTGCGTTTTCCAAACAATTTTTAGCCATTATCAGGAATGACATTATTTTTACTTTTAACTGAAAATATAGATTGTTTTATGCATGAATTTATATAATCATATCGCCCCAAGCAAGGCATTTTATTGCCACTGTTGTGCAGGGGGTTACATAGGAGAAAAGTTACGAGAAAGAGTGACAGGTTATAGGGGGTGTCAGGAAGTGGGTAAGAGAAAGATGAGAATACTGATGAGGGGGTAGTGAACAGAGAAAGCTTAGTGGGATAGAAAATGACTAATGACTTTACATTTAAATTCTTTGAGATTGTAAATGTCGAGAAAGCAAGTAAACGGAAGGGAATTTTACAGGCAGGAAGTGCGAGAAAAGAAGCTATTGGAGTAGAATTTGCGTTAACATTTTATTGGTTTCCCAGTAAAAGTTGCTAATCTAGTGGCTCGAGTAAATTCGTACATAGGAGCACCAGTGAGTTAAGATTTTACGGAGCAGAAGCCGTGAAAGTATTTGTAGAAGAGACACGGAGAAGCCACATTGCGTCGGTGAGAAAGTAACTGTACCTGAGCTGCCAAGTCAGGATCTATCACATTATAGATTCTCCGCTGGATTTTTTCAAGGACCCCTAGGTGGATAGCAGGCGCACCCGACCAGCAGTATTCAATGCACGGGCGAATGGTAGATTTGTATATGTGCAGGATTGCGTCAGACGGAAGAAACGTCCTGGCCCTACACAGAGAACCGACTTTTTTAGCAACGGATTTAGCTATGGATTCGATATAGTCTTTCCACTTGAGGTCTGATGTGAGAGTTAACCCGAGTTATTGGAATGTTTTATTTTCCAAACACTGTCAGCATATTGCAGCCGTGTTCATAGTTTATATTACTGACTGTTGGCTTTTTCTTTTCAATGAATTATACTTCCATTAATTTCTTTTTTTTTTATATGGCTGTATTTTTATCTGGCTGTTTTATTTGTATTATCAACGAGTATGTTGCGAATATCGTTTGGTAGGTCTCCATAGGTATTTAAATGATACCTAATAGAGTTATGTTCAGGGAGATGTAATGTGAGTTTTCTAGTTAAACATGTAGTAGTATATCCAATATGATTGTTTATGAATTTAGATAGTTTGTAATATTTCTTAGGATACGTCTATTAAGTCACATATCTATCATTTCGACTTCCTTCTTGATCTGTAATGAAATCCTTTCCAATCCCCCACTCCCCAAAAAAACTACTCTGTATTGATATTCAAGCAGACTAGCTCGCTTCTAACGCATGCTGAAGCACCGTCATTTACTCAGCGTATATTTATACAAGATCACAATGTGACCAGGACGGATCAAACACATTACTCAAAACGAGGCTCGTTGTCTCAAATTTTACTAAATGATAATAAGTATGGATACAGGTTTTTCCTCAGATAGAGCTGTTAATTGGATGACGTATTGTGTAACAGATTTTTATAAAACAATTTCATCAATGTCTTCATTGCTATTAGCTTGGATCACTTTAAAATTTTAGAAGTTACCAATTATATTATCATTTAAAGTAACATCCACGTAAATTCGTCTGTACTATTTAAAACTAGAAAACATAGCATTAAACCATACCATTAAAAGATATCACTAGAACGAAAAAGAACAAACATTACACGTACTAATGATTTTCATTCTTTATTTTACTTTAAATTTTTTTTTTTTTAATCATTTCACCCCGAGCAAGGCGGAAACGCCACTGATGTGCAGGGGGTTACATAAATGTAAAAAGATTAATTAGAAAAGAGTGAGGAGTACAAGCTAGTTAGAAA
This sequence comes from Ascarosepion bandense, assembly GCA_037127315.1. NCBI lineage: Eukaryota > Metazoa > Mollusca > Cephalopoda > Sepiida > Sepiidae > Ascarosepion > Ascarosepion bandense. The sequence continues at coordinate 1,821,379 of JBBBDQ010001027.1, forward strand.
GGAACAATAGAAAGCTGAGAAAGCAGGTGCGATGACAGATACATAGGTGGAGAGAAAGGGAAGGTTATACAGGGGAGGGGGAGGGGGGGGGGAGAGCTAGAGGCCAGTGGTTAGTTTTAACTTTGCATTTTAATTAACTGCTACGCTGAAAACGGGTTAAGCCAATCAGTAGAAAAAAAACTGAATTTACGTATACAATACTATTTTAATTTCGGCCAAACAGGTTAATTTTTCTACTAAATAATAAACAAATAAAGAGTTCGCAAAAAACTCTCTAAAACACGTATCCCAATTGTTGGAAACTTAATGAGGCAGACAAATTCTTGCAATTATTCGCCTAAATCGATCAATTTTCCTTTTTATTTAAGAAACTGTTACTTAATTTTCTTTATTAATTTTTGCCTGTTTTTAGTCCTTCATATTTTTTATCACCATTACTTCTTTATTTTTTTCTTACCCTAACATGCATGTGCGAAATTAATTGTTTCGGTTCCGATAGATTTCGTTCCTACTGCTATACTACCTTCGAGCAGACCTTAAGTGTGTAACAAAGCGTTTTTAGTGGTACTTTTAATTCATTTTTTATAATTCATTTTTAAATTATTTCACAGTTTGTATGCAAATTACTCGAAACGATTGCTCGCGGAAAATTCAATATTTAAAAAAATAATCGGATCCTATCTTGAAAATTAACAAATTCAAATGAAAATGAACAACCTCCAATTTAACCAGTGACTGATAGGCGTTCGTTATCGACATTCAAATCTTTATTATGAATACGCATTTAAGAGAATGTCATTTGTTTTTACACATAGCTAATTTAAAATTTTCATATTTTTCTGATTGATGTTCCACTAATGATATTCCTGCAATGTATTTTATAAAACAGCCTCGTTTAAATACTTTTTCAGCATCATAGCGAATAATTCATTTTTGACTAGAGTCAAATAAATAAAAAAAGAATCAAATAAAATATTTCGATAGAAGAAAAAAATATGATCAAAACGATATATAGGTTTTATAAGAATGTTTTAATATGACGGCGGCACGATGGAATGATGGAGTTTAGAAAACAAGGACTCCGTATAGAAAACCCACTAATACGAATTAAACTACGATAACCAATGCGGATGTGCATTGTAATGCAATAGATATCGACTCGGAAAGAGAAATCGGAGAGCCGAGTTCGAATTCCAGTCGAATTTCTTGCATTCACTTACGCACAAATAACCTTGCAAAAGGTATTAATTCGTCTATTCTTTCCATTTATGAGTCAAATTACAGGACAGATTGGGTTCTATAGCCTTGGCTGGCAACCAGTCTACCACAGAAAGCAATGGCAACCTACTGTGGGATAATCTTCTGCCCAGTCAGTCATGTCTCTTTCGAGACATCATCGCCCAAGCGTGTATCACGTATGGCAATTAACTGACTGACTGAACCAATGCTCGGAAAGATTTAAAATAGTAGTGATAACAAAATTCTAAAAAAGACCACGAAAAAAAATCCTCTTTCCGAAGAATATTTCTAAGCGAATTGAAACGCATAAAAAACATTTGTCAACAATAATTTTAGCAACTACTTCATTAAAACACAAATAAAATTATTCTTACATAAAATACACGACAAAAGTAATAAAAAAATAACAACATATTTTATTGCAACCAGATGCACAATAATTATAAGCAAGGTGAATTTGTCTATGGTTTAGGGGAGTAGCAACTCCGACTGACACCAAATCGGTCGTGTTTCGATCCCGGCCAGAAGCAAGTGGATGTCTAGCCACACAGATGAGCTGTGATACAGCAAAACAGGCTTGTATGTGGATGACAAATACATATATCTATATATATATAAAAGGTAATCTGTGTGTCTCTATGTGACTTTTCCCTATGCACGCCTACATTTTTTAAGCTACGCCATTTAAACTTTCTAGGGACACATATCTAGAGGGAAGCTAGGTCAACACATACTTTTTGCGTTTAAGTTCAGCAATTTTCCCTTTCGCTCTTTTTGGTCAATGGAGCCGATTGTTTACATTTGCTCCGTGAAGAATCTAGGATCTAAGATGGTTGCTAGATTAGGTCACAGAAATCAAACCACAAGTGTCAAACGCGACTAGAATAATTTTTATTAAAAAAAGAAATGAACCTTTATATTTAATTTTTATTCCGACTTTTTTAATATTAAATTGAGAAACAAAAAATGTGAATATTTTTCCCTGTAATTTTGAAACAAAAAATATTAGAAAGAAAAAGTGTTTTTTCAAACAAAAACAAAGTATGTAAAAAAAAGTGCCAATGGTTAATTTAATTATATAAGTCTTTTTTTTTTCAGATTTAATATTTCATACTTCAGAAAATAAAATAAAAAAAATAAAGCTTTTTTTCGCTAAATATTTCATGCAGAAAATCAATTAATTCGTGTGACATTAATATAACTTTTCCCTCTAAAATTAAATGTCTACAATTTTAAATATTCTTCGAAAATTTCTGAACTGAGAGCGTAATAGTTTTTATATTTCTTATTTCAGCAAAACAAAATAAATAATTTTTATTTTTATGTTAAACTCATTTAGTCAACAAAAAATGTAAACATTTCCCCCTGTAATTTTGAGACAAAAACAAAACGCAATGTTGTTTACAACGTCGAACAAAACATTAAATCACGTTTACGCAAAACAAAAGAAAATAGGTTTTTTAATGGAATTATTTAACAATTTTTAAACAATTTTTTATATGATTATTTTTTATATAACCGAGTTTTAAAGGAATATATCCAGTTAATATTATAAACATTTAACTAACAGCCTTAGCTCTCCTTTCAAACTTTCAATAAATGCTTTCCATCTACTTCTCTCATTGGCATCTTCTTCTACTACTAAAATGTTCTGAGTTGCACTGGCAACACTGAGCTATGATCACTAGCATCATATATATATATATATATATATATATATATATATATATATATATATATCATATATATATATATATCATATATATATATATATATATATATTTACGCTCTCACAAAACCGTGGCTACTCTAGCATCTACGCATCGCTCATTCAGTAATGAATTATAGCACTATGGTCACTGGCGTATAATACATCATACACTAAAAGTCTACCTGCTTCTACCGAGCGCCCATAGCTCAGTGGTAGTATTGCCGACTGACGCCAATTCGGTCGGATTTCAATCCTGGGTTAAAAGCAATCGGAGTCTAACCGTACTGATGAGCTGTTGAGCTGTGATACAGCGAAACAGATCTGTTTGCGGATGACTAAAATTCATAAAATGTATGTATAAGCTTAAAGAGCTTATCCGAACAATTACCATGAAAAAATATAGATATTCATGGTAATTGTTCGGATAACCTCCTTTGCTTATTCGAACAATTACCATTAAAAAGTATAAATATATATATATTAAAAGTAGAAATAGGGTTGTTCCAACGAGAGAAATAGGTATAAAATAAAAATTGTGACAGGCCGCGAACTTTTTGTTTAAAGTGTAGATTTATTGTTGTTATTATTATTATTTATATTACTTGCGTCTTGTATGATACATTAAGTGTCCATAATGGTATTTGTGACGCTACAGGTTTCGAGTCTAAAGTTGACTCTCTTCAGGCGAATCTGAAGATAAAATAGGCGCCAGAAGAAACTTAACGTGAGAGTGTGAAAAAATTCTAACCCACGCACACATAAACTCTTTTACCTGGTTGGTCAACACTTGTTTTATCTATTTATACACGATACCTTGGCTATCAGAAAACCAAAGGGATCTCGATATGTGAACTCACAGGCTTATTCGCCTAAAGAGAGTCAACTTTAGACTCGAAACACGTGTAGCATCACAAATACGCTTATCGACACTTAATGTATCATACATGACGCAAGTAATATAAATAATAATAATAACAACAATAAAGCTACACTTTAGATAAAACGTTTATAGCTTCTCGCAGTTTTTATTCTCTCTCTCTCTCTATATATATATATATTTCCGCCTGAAAGCATCTTGCACATATACAAATCAAGCATCCGTCCGTGCATAGAATACTGCTGTCATATCTGGTCAGGCGCCCCTGCTGTTCATCTCAGTGTTCTCAACAGACTCCAAAGCAAAACTGTAATGTGATAGGACCCAACTTGGCAGATCGACTCTAGCCACTTTCACATCGACAGGATGTGGCTTCCCTCTGTCTGTTTTATAAATATTTTCATGGCTTCTGCTCCGACGAACTTAAGTCACTTGTGCCTCTACCACAGGAGTTTGCTCGTGCAACCAGCCTGGCAACTGGGTCCCACCAATTCACAGTTAGATCAACCAAATGCAGCTGACAATTCTACTTTTTAGCTTCTTTTCTCGCACTTTACGCCTGTGGAACTCTGTCCCATATTCTTGTTTTCTTGACGGCTGCAACATCCAGGAATTTAAATGCAATGTCAATACCCATCTCTTAACCACTTGACTCTAGTTCCTTCTACACCACACTGTATATCTTTTCCTTTCTCTCTACCTTCGCAACTGTCATCACACCTGTATTCCTATCTTTTTCTTGCCCTTTCTCGGACACCCCCTGTAACTGGTTCGTGTTTCTCTTAACTCTACTCCTATCTAATCTTTTACTCTTATGTAGCCCCCCCGTGTATCAGCGGTGTTACCGCCTTGCTTGGGGTGAAATGATTTAAAAAAATATATATGAATTTAATTTCTAGATGAATTTATGAATTTAATTTCTAGATTTAGAACACTGTGACATTAATTCACAATCAATTTGGGTATATCTAAATCGTAAGTTTTGTTCAGTTTCTTTTTTCACATTTCTCATTGGTGGAACTTTCTCCCGGACAGTTAACTTTTATTTTAAAAAATATAAATACAATGTTATTCTTTATGAATTTTCTTCCAAATTACTTGTCTATTGTTTGTGAACCTCAGTAATGTCTTTTTTCTAATCCTTTTGCACCCAGTAAACCCTTGGATCATAGTGGCTTTGCAGCTATACTTGGGGCAATTTTTTTTAAAAAGAGGAGCACTTTAACTTAAAAACTACTCTGTCGTGATTTTCAAGCAGACTAGCTCGCTTCTAACGCATGCTGAAGCACCGTCATTTACTCAGCGTATACTTGTACAAGATCACAATGTGACCAGGACGGATCAAACACATTACTCAAAACGAGGCTCGTTGTCTCAAATTTTACTAAATGATAATAAGTATGGATACAGATTTTTCCTCAGATAGAGCTGTTAATTGGATGACGTATTGTGTAACACATTTTTATAAAACAATTTCATCAATGTCTTCATTGCTATTAGCTTGGACCACTTTGCAATTTTTGAAGTTACCAATTTTATTATCATTTAAAGTAACATCCACGTAAATTCGTCTGTACTATTTAAAACTAGAAAACATAGCATTAAACCATACCATTAAAAGATATCACTAGAACGCAAAAGGACAAACATTACACTCACTAATGATTTTCATTCTTTATTTTACTTTACATTTTTTTTTTTAATCATTTCACCCCGAGCAAGGCGGAAACGCCACTGATGTGCAGGGGCTTACATAAATGTAAAAAGATTAATTAGAAAAGAGTGAGGAGTACAAGCTAGTTAGAAAGGAACAATAGAAAGCTGAGAAAGCAGGTGCGATGACAGATACATAGGTGGAGAGAAAGGGAAGGTTATACAGGGGAGGGGAGAGAGCTAGAGGCCAGTGGTTAGTTTTAACTTTGCATTTTAATTAACTGCTACGCTGAAAACGGGTTAAGCCAATCAGTAGAAAAAAAAACTGAATTTACGTATACAATACTATTTTAATTTCGGCCAAACAAGTTAATTTTTTTATTAAATAAACAAATAAAGAGTTCGCAAGGTCGCCTGAAATCCTTGAAAAGCTATCTTTTTTAAAAAAGTTAGCGCCTGAAAATGAAAAATTGATTCATCATCCGAACCCTGTCAATGTGAAGGCCAAATGAATAGTCACGATACGTTATTTTCAATAATCTATTCTTTTAAACATCATTTAATAATCTTCATTAATACATAAAGATCAATTAACATAGTCTGTTTGAGGAATAATTTTATTGTTTTGGAGCAGCTATATAAATCGGGTTATAGAAGGTGTGGTCCGATTTTAATCAAATTTGATACACTCATAGACAAAGCCACAAGAAACAATATTCAGAAGTTTCAAGGTTGCAGTTCTTACAATAGTGCAGAAAATCGATAATATATATATATATAAAAGGCAAGATGTTTGTGCGTGTGTCTGTTTATCTGCTTGTATGTCTGTATATTTTCAGCCTTTTTATTTTAGCTTTTGCTTCGGGTTTGGCTCTAAGTAGGTATAATTGTAGTTCTTAGTCTCAGCCATGATACCATTTACTCAGAGGAATTATTTAGCCTTCAAAATTCAGTTTACGACGAAAAAACGTATTTGATATCGATACCAGGAAATAAAAATTTGACTTACACCCATTCATTTTTCTTTCAGTCTACGGTTTCGCTTTAACTGGAAACAACTATTGCTTTTTAGTCTTTCGTGCCAAAGTCCAAAGAGTCTGAGCTCCAGGACCATGGATTAGTTTTAAAGCTTTCATTACACCCGAGCAACGCCGGGCTATACTGCTAGTTTTATATAACGGGGAATCGTGTACTATTGTCTTTAATTCGACTGCAATAAATATTTTTGAAGGCCAGAAAATTAAAACTAATATTCTCAATATCATGATCGGTAAACAGACAATGAATGTCATTGTGTGTTTTTTAATTACATCAAGCAATTTAAAGTTAGCAATTCTGTAATTTTGTGCTGAGAATTTAGCATTTCATACCTTCGAGTGTTTTTAACTTCTTCCAGCTCTCGTTTCCACTTCTACTTTATTTCTACTCCTTTCCTCTTTCATCACCAATGGGGAAAAAATGTATGTTTGTCGCCGGTGAATGTTGCTTAGAAAATAGAATCTAGTTAAAAATATAGATTAAAGTTATCCTAATTTAAAATCTAATAAAAGGAGAATCAAAAAAAAAAAAAAAAGGCTGAATATAAAAGCAAACCCGATCTTGTTTTCTTCATTGATTACCTGTGCATCATCCTCGAGTAATATGGTCGCCATTTTGCAAAAATGGGTAAAGGCTATAATTACTAACATTAGGCACGAAAACGAGGCTCTGAATTAGCAAGTGAATTAACTTGTGGACGCCCGGCGCCACGTGCATATAGAGAATCGCTTGGTACAGTTTGATGATACCTGAGTTAAGAAAAAAAATGAATGAAATAAAAGATTGTATGATAAACAAAGGTAATTCAAAGAAAGATAATCCCGAAATTTTCTCTTTTCGAACGCTCTCTATCTCAGAGAATTTTATTCTTTGCTACATGTAAGGTTGTCATGTGTAAAACAAATGGAACAGAATTGACAAAAAAATTAGCGGAGAGTGAGATGGGGAAAAGTTAATGGTAAAAAAAAGGATAGATAGATAGATAGATAGATAGATAGATAGATAGATAGATAGATAAACAGACTGGGAGGGATAGATAGATAGATAGATAGATAGATAGATAGATAGATAGATAGATAGATAGATAGATAAACAGACTGGGAGAGATAGATAGATAGATAGATAGATAGATAGATAGATAGAAATAGAATGGGAGGGATAGATAGATAGATAGATAGATAGATAGATAGATAGATAGATAGATAAACAGACTGGGATAGATAGATAGATAGATAGATAGATAGATAGATAGATAGATAGATAGATAGATAGATAAACAAACTGGGAGGGATAGATAGATAGATAGATAGATAGATAGATAGATAGATAGATAGATAGATGAACAAACTGGGAGGGATAGATAGATAGATAGATAGATAGATAAACAAACTGGGAGGGATAGATAGATAGATAGATAGATAGATAGATAGATAGATAGATAGATAGATAGATAAACAGACTGGGAGGGATAGATAGATAGATAGATAGATAGATAGATAGATAGATAGATAGATAGATAAACAGACTGGGAGGGATAGATAGATAGATAGATAGATAGATAGATAGATAGATAGATAGATAGATAGATAGATAGATAAACAGACTGGGAGGGATAGATAGATAGATAGATAGATAGATAGATAGATAGATAGATAGATAGATAGATAGATAAACAGACTGGGAGGGATAGATAGATAGATAGATAGATAGATAGATAGATAGATAGATAGATAGATAGATAGATAGATAGATAAACAGACTGGGAGGGATAGATAGATAGATAGATAGATAGATAGATAGATAGATAGATAGATAGATAGATAGATAGAGACTGGGAGGGATAGATAGATAGATAGATAGATAGATAGATAGATAGATAGATAGATAAACAAACTGGGAGGTATAGATAGATAGATAGATAGATAGATAGATAGATAGATAGATAGATAAACAAACTGGGGGGATAGGGATAGATAGATAGATAGATAGATAGATAGATAGATAGATAGATAGATAGACAAACAAACTAGGGAGGGATAGATAGATAGATAGATAGATAGATAGATAGATAGATAGATAGATAGATAGATAGATAAACAAACTG
>JBBBDQ010001027.1:1835000-1875000 GCA_037127315.1 Ascarosepion bandense
AACCGGTGTATTCAACGTGATATGGCCGTAAGCCCCATGAAGAAGAAACGACACCACAAAGCAATCCGACACACTCTTCTTTGTTTCCAATGAGATTCTCCAGTCTTTCAGTTTTCTGGTTAGCTTTTGAAATGCGTCTTTGGCCATGCCAATGCGTGTTTGGATCTCCGTATCGCACTTTCAATCCTGTCGTCACGCTTCCCAGGTATTCAAATATCTTTACTTCCTCTTTTTTTTTTGGTAATCATATTGCCTCAAACAAGGCATTTTACTGCCACTGTTTTGCAAGGGGTTACATCAGGGTAAGTTATGAGAAAGAGTGACAGGTTATAAGGGGTGTCAAAAAGTGGGTAAAAGAAGGATAAGAATACTGATGAGAGTGGGGTGGACGGAGAAACAAGCATGAGAGAGAGGATGCAGGTTAGTGTGACAGGAGATGACTATTGACTTTAAATTTGAATTCTTGATGATTGTAGCTGTCTGGGAAGCAAGTAAGCGGAAGGGATTTTCACAGGCGGAAAGTGCGGGAAAAGAAGCTGATGGAGTTGAATTTGCGTTTACATTTTATTAGTTTCACAGTAAAAGGGTGGGACCTAGCTACTAATCTAGTGGTTCGAGTAAATTCATATATAGGGGTCACTAGTGATCTAAGTTCGTCGGAGCAGAAGCCGTGAAAGTATTTGTTTTATCTTAGTTTCTTTGACCTGTAGTTAGCATTTGGGGCTTTTCTTTTGGCTAAAATTTCATTGAAAACAAAGAAAAGAATACAACTGTTACATGATATCTGTCCTCGTATATGACAGCAAATACTAGACAAACGCCTCATAGATAAAGAAGAGAGTTGAAACAACTGAAATGTTGTTCTACAGAAGGATGCTAAGAATACTATGGACTAAATATTAGAACAATAACAAGGTTTTGGAAGAATGGAAACAAAACGAAATCTTATACAGTACGTGAGGAGGAGACAGTTGAGATTTCAGAGACACGTGATATGGAAGGAGGGCTTAGAAAATCTGATACTCACAAGACTGAAGAACAGGAAAAATCATATTTACTAGGCTTATCCAAATAAATAGCAGAGAGGGTGTTGGTCTTTTTGGTACCTTATATACTGTGCTGATACCCATAAGCCAACCCGTTTTATAGTTCGCAAATAGACAGCTTAACCAATCAGGAAGCTCAAAATATTCAATGTGACGTGTATAAAAGTTGGCCATATATTTCCGAGTATTGGAGTTCAAATCCGATTCTGGAGAGTGTCTGATTCGAGAGTGATGGTTTTTGGTGTTGTTTCATTGAACAGATTACGTGCGGCGAGGATACTCTATCTCCATATACTATGACGGACATGGTCAACAGATGCCAAGAGGATACTCTATATGAAGAAACGTTGTCAACATTACCTTGAATCCCTTACTTTGTTACCATCAATCCCTTGTTGTTGCTATATAATATACATTCGGGAGATTGATTCTCTATTATAATCAATACATAAACTGATCCCTTACTTTGTGACCATCATGGACTGTTGTTGCTATATAATATACATTCGGGAGATTGATTCTCTATTATAATCAATACATAAACTGATCCCTGACTTTGTAACCATCATGAACTGTTGTTGCTATATAATATACATTCGGGAGATTGATTCTCTATTATAATCAGTACATAAACTGATCCCTGACTTTGTGACCATCATAGACTGTTGTTGCTATATAATATACATTCGGGAGATTGATTCTCTATTATAATCAATACATAAACTGATCCCTGACTTTGTGACCATCATAGACTGTTGTTGCTATATAATATACATTCGGGAGATTGATTCTCTATTATAATCAATACATAAACTGATCCCTGACTTTGTAACCATCATGAACTGTTGTTGCTATATAATACACATTCGGGAGATTGATTCTCTATTATAATCAGTACATAAACTGATCCCTGTCTTTGTGACCATCATGGACTGTTGTTGCTATATAATATACATTCGGGAGATTGATTCTCTATTATAATCAATACATAAACTGATCCCTGACTTTGTGACCATCATAGACTGTTGTTGCTATATAATATACATTCGGGAGATTGATTCTCTATTATAATCAGTACATAAACTGATCCCTGGCTTTGTGACCATCATGGACCGTTGTTACTATATGATATACATTCGGGAGATTGATTCTCTTTATAATCAATACATAAACTGATCCCTGACTTTGTGACCATCATGGACTGTTGTTGCTATATAATATACATTCGGGAGATTGATTCTCTATTATAATCAATACATAAACTGATCCCTGACTTTGTGACCATCATGGACTGTTGTTGCTATATAATATACATTCGGGAGATTGATTCTCTATTATAATCAATACATAAACTGATCCCTGACTTTGTGACCATCATAGACTGTTGTTGCTATATAATATACATTCGGGAGATTGATTCTCTATTATAATCAGTACATAAACTGATCCCTGGCTTTGTGACCATCATGGACCGTTGTTACTATATGATATACATTCGGGAGATTGATTCTCTTTATAATCAATACATAAACTGATCCCTGACTTTGTGACCATCATGGACTGTTGTTGCTATGTAATGTACATTCGGGAGATTGATTCTTTATTATAATCAATATATAAACTGATCCCTGCGCTTTATCTATAAATTATGGCGAATTTTACCAAGGATTTATAAGAAATAAAAAGACAGAATATATTAAGAGCTACAAGAGACAGAAAGATGTGAAGTGCCAAGGGTGCCTATGTTCTGAAGAAATACAGCACATTAAAGAAGTATATTCGTATATTTTGAACGCGATCAGAGATCCGAAGGCGAATTGGCATGGTGAAGGACGCGTTCAAGAAGCTGAGTAAAGTACTACGACACAGGAAAATTTTACTAGAAACAAAGAAGAGATTGCTAGATTGCTATGTGATGTGAGTTCTTCAATACAGCAAGGAATGTTAGACAATATCATCGAAGATGAAAGAAAAACTTTAAGCGGCGGAAATGTGGTTCTACAGAAGGATGCTGCGGATATCATGGACCGAGCATGTGAGCAATGATGAGGTCTTGGAAAGGATTGAAACGAAAAGGAAATTAATACTGAGCATCAGGAAGAGACAACTGAAGTTCCTGGGACATGCAATGAGGAAAGAGGGCTTGGAGAACCTGACACTGACAGGCCGGATAGAGTGAAAAAGAGACAGAGGAAAGCAGTGTTTAACATATTTGAAGGACCTGATCAGGTGGATGACAGAACGGGAGTTGTGTGGTGTTACAGGAGAGAAGCGTGCTAAAAGCCACCAGAGATAGGAAGACGTGGAGAACCATGATCGCTTAGATCCTGAAAGGACAGGGCACATAGAAGAAGATTATATTTGCCAACTGTTTAAGAAATTATAATATGGATATAAAATGGGGAATCAATTCTATATTATAATCAATATGTAAACTGAACCCTCATTTGTGGCCATGGTAATTTCTATACATTTATATTCTAGATTTATAGACTTGAGCTAGTGGGTGACAGAGCGGGTTTTGTGTGGTGTAACAGAAGAAAGCGTGCTAAGAGCCACCAGAGATAGGAAGACGTGGAGAACCATGATCGCTTAGATCCTGAAAGGACAGGGCACATCTCTCGCTAAATAATAATAATAATGATGATAATTATTTAAAACAAAGGGTAAAAAAAAATGGAAAAAAAAGAAGTAAAAAATGAAGGAAACGAGATAAAATTTTAAAAGTTTGTCGCAATTAAGCAAAAAGTTGAGGAGCTTAGAAACGAAAGAAAGTCTGAACAAGTTGAAAAGTTGAAAGGGGTAAAATAAAAACCTGTTACTCTTCCAAATCTAGAAAAAAAAAGAAGGAAGAAAATGATAAAAAAGAGGAAAATGTCGAAAATAAAAAAAGAACACTAAAGGAAAAAGAAAAGATTAAAAAAATAAAGAAGGAAAGAGAAAAGTGAAAATGATGAAAAATATTAGGAAAAAATAAAAAAATGGTGGAATGAAAAGAAAATCACTTAAAAGAAAAAACGAAAAGAAGATGAAAATAGCAAAATTCGAAGATTAAAACAAAAAATAAAAAGAAAGTAAAAAATAAAAAAATATATAAAAAGAAACCAGAATAAAAAAAAATAAGAAGCGAAATATCTAAACTTATTTATAAATGGAACTTTGTGTGTGTGTGTCTGTGTGTGCGTGTCCGTTACCTATAGACTCCGAAACGGTAGAACGGATTTTCTTGAAAATTTACACAATTGTAATATAAGCGTCTGCGAGTGTTCTTAGCTAGGTTTTGTGTCGAGGTACACTCGATAAATATCAAAAATCGATAATCGAAAAAATCGGGTTATAGAAGGAGAGGTCCGATTTTAATCAAATTTGATACACTCATAGACAAAGACATAAGAAATGATATTCAGAAGTTTCAAGGTTGCAGTTCTTACAATAGTGCAGAAAATCGATAATATATATATATATATATATATATATATATATATATATATAAGGCAAGATGTTTGTGTGTGTGTCTGTTTATCTGCCTGTATGTCTGTATTTTTTCCAGTCTTTTTATTTTAGTTTTTGCTTCGGGTTTGGCTCTAAGTAGGTAAAATTGTAGTTCTTAGTCTCAGCCATGATACTATTTACTCAGAGGACTTGTTTAACCTTCAAAATTTAGTTTACGACGAAAAAAGCTTATTTGATATCGCTACCAGGCTATCAAAATTTGACTTACATCCATTCATTGTTCTTTCAGTCTAGGGTTTTGCTTTAACAGGAAACAACTATTGCATTTTAGTCTTTCGTGCCAACGTCCAAAGAGTCTGAGCTCCAGGGCCATGGATTAGTTTTAAAGCATTCATTGCACCCGAGCAACGCCGGGCTATACTGCTGGTATTTACAAAAAGTAAAGCTCCAATTGAAGAAATAGATTAATAGAAAAGAAAGGTTTTTAAAACAGATTTGTAGAAGAAGAAGGAATAAAAGAAAAAAAAACGAGGCAGCAACAGAAGGAAGAAGAATAGAGATGAAAGAGTAAGAAGAAAAAGAAAGAGGAAGAAGGTAGAAAAAGAAGAAAAAGAAGGAGGAGAATAAAGAAACAGGAAGAAAAAAAGAGGACAAATAAGAGGGTGAAGAAGAGGAAGAAGAAAAAGAAGACGAAGAAAGAGACAAGGAAAAAAAGAAGATGAAAAAGAATGAAGAAGAAGACAAAAAAGAAAGAAAAAGAAAGAAAAATGTAAGAAAAAGGTGAAAGAAGAAAATGTTGATGATGATGATGATAGCAATAATTGCATTTATATTAATGTCATCAATATTTTTTTTTTTTGATAAAGAGGCTTTTTGACGTACAGACAAGCATTATGTGAAAAGCTTCCATTTCTTCATATCTTCAGTCAATTTTTCGCTTAAAGATTATTTTATAAAAAATAGTTAAAAAATTAAAAAAACAATATTTGTTACCACAGATTTCATATGCGCCTGTCATTTTCCTCACGTGCAAAGAAACTCTTAAAAAGACAAGAATCGCATCTAATCAACATTGAAAGGAATATCTCAATTTTCTGGTTGACATTATGTTAATTTTAAAAAAAAATCACTTTCTATAGGGTGGCCTCGGAAAAAGTGAGGTTTGAAAAAGTCATAACTTGTTCGTTTTTAAACTTTTTTTTCTTTTTTTGCAGGATATAGAAAATCCGATCGAAATGAAAATGGCGACGTATGGTGTCCAGCAACGAATAAAAATCATTGAGTTTTTTTTTTTTCTGTGAAAGATTAATTATTGAGAGTCAAAGAAACTACGGACAACATTTTAATGTCAGAGTATCTCCGAGCGATAACATGATTCGGAACCTAAACACCCCATTTAAAAGAACTGGATCAATCGGCAATCTCCCGGAAAGAGGTCATAATCGCATTGTGTGCACTGAGGCAGCGGTGTAAGTTCTACGGTAGAGTGTCCTTTAGGATCCATCAGCTTCTACTCGTCGTCGCTCTGCTCAACTAGGCATCGACAGAACATCGCTTCAGAGGAGTCTGAAACGGGATTTAAAAATGTTTCCATACAAGATTTAAATTGTTCAAACTTTATTACCCTAAGGTACTCAAGTACTCTTTCAGTACGCCATTCGATTTCAACACTGATCCAGTCATTCAGTGACCATTCGGTAAAAGCGAGATTTTTAGAGAGAATCAGTTAGTTAAGTGCTATACGTGATACACCCTTGTGCAATCATGTCTCGAAAAAGACATGACTGACTGGGCAGAAGATTTTCTTGCAGTAGCCGAAAGCTTAGATCCAACTTAATAAGAATTATCCAAATGTTGGAAAATTTTTGTCTTTATTTTCAACTGAAATTATACGACGTTTAGAATGGCTCATGATTAAACATAATAGACATTCATTGTCTCTTCTATTTAACAGTATATATATATATATATATATATATATTCACCCATCTTCTCCCGCTTTCTTCCCCAATCTGTACATTTTTTTACTTCTTCTAATTTGTTAAATCCAAGCGCCGGGTCATCAAAGGTTGTATATGACTATACTTCACTTCTTCTTCTATGTGCCCTGTCTCTTCAGGACGTAGGCGATCATGGCTCTCCACGTCTCCCCTATCCCTTGTGGCTCTTAGTATGTTTGCTCCTGTTACTCCTGGCAACCCCCGTTCCGTCATCCACCTGATCAGGCCCTGCAAATATGTTATCCGCTGCCTTCCTCTGTCTCTCCTTCCTTCTATCTGTCCAGTCAGTATCAGGTTCTCCAGGCTCTCCTTCCTCATTGCGTGTCCCAGGAACTTCAGTTGTCTCTTCCTGATGCTCAGCATCAATTTCCTTTTTGTTGCCATTCTTTCTAACACCTCGTCGTTGCTTGTATGCTCAGTCCACGATATCCGTAGCATCCTTCTGTAGAACCACATTTCGGCCGCTTCCAGTTTTGTCCTCATTTTCGATGATATTGTCCAGCATTCACAGCCGTATTGAAGAACTGACATCACGTAGCAGTCTAGCATTCTTTTCTTCGTTTCTATTGAGATTTTCCTGTGTGCTAGTATTTTGCTCATCTTCTGGAACGCGTCCTTTGCCATGCCAATTCGCCTTCGGATCTCCGTGTCGCACTTTCCATCTCCTGTGAGAACACTTCCTAGGTACTTAAATTCTTCTACTTGTTTGATTCTGTTATCCCCCACCTGTATTTGGCATTTTGGGTTGTATCTTTTGCTGATGACCATGCACTCAGTTTTCTTAAAGTTTATTTGAAGTCCCTTCTTGTCACTCTCCACTGCTACTTTCGGTATGAGGTTTTGTAGTTTCCTTTCCGTGTCCGCAATCAGCACTGTATCGTCCGCGTATCTTATGTTGTTCAGGTTGTGGCCTCCAATAAAAAATCCTGGCGTGTCATCTAGGGTCCTCAAAATATTCTTGCTTTATAGGTTGAACAAATCCGGTGAAAAGACACATCCTTGTCTTACGCCTTTTTCTATCTTTGTGTATCTACTGAGGTCGTTACCAGTCCGTATGCAGGCCGTTTGCTGCCAGTAGAGATTCTTGATTATTCTTATGTCTTTACTTTTAAATCTGGAAGCTTTCTTTGACCCGTTCATCATGTCCCTTTTAGATCTTTTTCTTTCTCTCCCTTTCTCCTCTTCATGTTTTTATTTCTTTTCTCATTTTCCCTACCCCTCGCACACAAAAGTTTACCAATATAAGAAGGAGAATTTTCCATCTCCTTCAAAATATAGCGTTTACTACCTGATGAGACATTGTCTTTTCAATGTCGAAAGAAAATGTATTTTTTTTGTAGTAGATTGTCATTTGCACATGTTCTAAATTATAATTTATAACAAATATTCTATTTCTATATTGAGCACAGTTTTAAATTAATGATTTGAATGTTGTTAATATTTTATTTGTTCCTTATTCATTTGGATATATATATATATATATATATATATATATATATATAATTGAATAATATATATATATATTATTCAATGAATATATATATATATATATATATATATATATTATTCAATGAAACCTGCATTAATATATATATATATATATATATCCAAATGAATAAGGAACAAAGAAAATATTAACATATTCATTCCTTCATTCCTTCTCTACTTCCTTCATTCCTTCATCCCTTCTCTACTTTCTTGTGGCTTTTCTTGTAGTTACTTTACTAACTGTACTATCAACGGTGTAATCTGTATATCTTATTTCGTATCTGCCATTAACAAATGCAGTTAAGAGTTTTAATTTTCTAATAATAGAATAAACTGATACAAACGAAGAAGATAAGTCATTGTTTTATAACCCTTCTGTTTTCTTTGACATATTTGGGAAACAATGTGCGTAGTGGTGCGGTTAATACCAAATTGGGGAGCCGAGTTCGAATTCCAGTTGAATTCCTGGCGTTCACTTACGCACAAATACCCTTGGGAAATGTATTTAATCCGTCTCTTCCCTCCAGGTTAAATAATAGGACAGATTGGGTTCTATAGCCTTGGCTGGCAACCACTCAACTGCAGAAAGCACTACTGCGGGATAATCTTCTGCACAGTCATTCATGCCTCTTTCCGAACATGATCGCCCAAAGCGTGTATCACGTATGGCACTTAACTGACTGATCGGGATGTGCCTTGTGGTGCAGTGGATATCGACTCGGAACGAAAAATCGGCGGGCCGGGTTCGAATTCCAGTTGAATTCCTGGCATTCACTTACGCACAAATACCCTTGGGAAAGATATTAATCTTTCTCTTCCCAAGAATTATGGGTTAAATAACAGGACAGAATAGCTTCTGTAGCCTTGGTCTGTAACCAGTCTACAGAAGAAAGAAATAGCAAACTACTACGGGATAATCTTCTGCCCGGTCAGTCATGTCTCTTTCGAAACACGCTCGCCAAAGCGTGTATCACGTATGGCACTTAACTGACTGACTAAATATATAATAGTTGAAAACATGATTAAAGCTTTTACTGGGCATAAAGTAAGGGATCAGTTTTCTATTGTTATGAAGTAATAAAATGATGCCCCACTAATTACTACTTAATAATATAATACATCTCTTCACCCTCTAGCTATGAGTCAAATAATACGACAGACTGGGTTCTGCAGCCTTGGTTGGCAACGAGTTTACTGCAGAAAGCAATGGCAACCTAGTGTGGGACAATCTTCTGCCCAGTCAGTCATGTTTCTTTTGAGACATGATCGCTCAAAGCGTGTATCATGTATGGCACTTAACTTACTGATTAAAATTATCCATCAGCTACACCTCTTCATGCGGATAAAAAGAAAGCAGCATTTTTATGATAATAGTTTTCTTTTTAAATCTCCTCCTTTGACAAAGCACTTAATACAGCGACTCTCCATTTAGCTATATATATATATATATATATATATATATATAATACAGCGACTCTCCATTTAGCATTATAAAATATATATGTAGACTTGATGCTTAAATCAAAATCAAAAATGTTTTTCTAACAAAACTGTGGAATCAAAAACAAAACTTAGCATTTTAAATTTCGAACAGTGAATCCTGTTCGCCTGACCTTTTTACGAAGAAATGGGAGATTTATAAACTAATTTTTATGGCTTTTTTAAAATAGTACAATGTTCATCTTAGGGTAATGGTAGTTAGATCTATCTATCTATCTATCTATCTATCTAGCTAGCTAGCTAGCTAGCTATCTATCTATCTAGCTATCTATCTATCTCAGTCTGTTCATATCTATCTATCTATCTATCTATCTATCTATCTATCTCAGTCTGTTTCTTTCTTTCTTTCTTTCTTTCTATCTATCTATCTATCTATCTATCTCTCTATCTATCTATCTCAGTCTGTTCATATCTATCTATCTATCTATCTATCTATCTATCTCAGTCTGTTTCTTTCTTTCTTTCTTTCTATTTCTATCTATCTATCTATCTATCTATCTATCTATCTATCTATCTATCTATCTCAGTCTGTTCATATCTATCTATCTATCTATCTAGCTAGCTAGCTAGCTATCTATCTATCTATCTATCTAGCTATCTATCTATCTCAGTCTGTTCATATCTATCTATCTATCTATCTATCTATCTATCTATCTATCTATCTATCTATCTATCTCAGTCTGTTCCTATCTATCTATCTATCTATCTATCTATCTATCTCAGTCTGTTCATATCTATCTATCTATCTATCTATCTATCTATCTATCTAGCTATCTAGCTATCTATCTATCTCAGTCTGTTC
This sequence comes from Ascarosepion bandense, assembly GCA_037127315.1. Lineage (NCBI taxonomy): Eukaryota > Metazoa > Mollusca > Cephalopoda > Sepiida > Sepiidae > Ascarosepion > Ascarosepion bandense. The sequence continues at coordinate 1,845,290 of JBBBDQ010001027.1, forward strand.
ATATCTATCTATCTATCTATCTATCTATCTATCTATCTATCTCAGTCTGTTCTATCTATCTATCTATCTATCTATCTATCTATCTCAGTCTGTTCATCTATCTATCTATCTATCTATCTATCTATCTATCTATCTATGTCAACTTTATCTATTTATGTCTCCACTCCATCTTTCCTAACCACGTTTTTTGTAAATTTCTCATCACGAAATCATCCAGACTTTACAACTGCCTTTCTCGTATTAACAATACTTTGTGACATTTTTACTTCTTTCGCAACCCTTCCGATCAACAAAGTTAAGCAGCGTCGAGCCTGATCAACAGATAGATGGGTGACTGCTTGGGAGCAGCTGGTGCTGAAAGCTTGGATGTGCATTTAGTATGAGAAATAAATACTCAGAATTGTTAATTCTAGAGTCGAGTTTCAATTCCAGTTGGGCTCGATATATTCGCAAAACCGCAAATTTGCTTTAGAAATGCATGAATATATCTCTTCTCCCCCAGCTATGGATTAATTAGTAGAACTTGTATTTTCCTATTTATAAACTGTGTTCCTTCAGGTCGTAGGCAATTATGGCTCTGCACAATTCCTTACCCTTGCAGCTTTAAATAAATCCTGTTTTTTCTTTATTTCTAAACCTTATTTTTTCATCCATTTTCTCAAACACACTCTGTGGCTTTCAAACTAGCTCATAGGGAGAGTTAACTGGAACTTCGGCTTAAAAAACAGCAATGATAATTTTAAAGAAATAATTATGAATTCTTCAATTCACTGCATGGAACTTCAAAACCTCAATTTAACTTTGATTTGTGCTATGAGTCCAATTTCGAAAAACCGATTTGGCGGAAATTTCAGTTTCGTCCAAAAATTGAGTCCTTCAAATCTCGAACTCTAGCGAATTTCAAAATCTTATGTCATGAGACCTCTCACTAACTCTGATACTTTAGCATATAAAAGAAATGAAATTGTTTTTCTCAATTCAGTAAATTTTGCAGATGTTTTAAATTGAATTTAAAGCAAAATAAATAAATAAAATAAATTCATAAGGTTTTTATCTTAAATTAAAAACTTTAAATTTTTAAAAGATATTTTCAAGTATTTATATTATTCGGACTATTTTCCTCATCTTTGTTGTCATTTTGAGCTGTAACGTCGACAAATGTTATTTTCATTCATTTCTTAAGGTACCCAAGTATTTTCAACCACTTTCTCAGGTCATCTTCAAGGGTACGAATTATGATAGCAAATGTAACCGAAAAAGTGGGTTGCTAAAAAATTTTTTAAAAATTTTACATTAGTTACCATAACTCACACCCCTGAAGATGACCTCAGAAAGAGGTTGAAAGTACTTGGGTACCTTAAGAAATAAATGAAAATAACATCTGTCAATGTTACAGCTAATTTCTGACGTCTTTTGATTGTAATACGCAAAAGATTATCCGTGTGTATGAACGGATTTTATTAAGAATAAGCAAACATAGTGTTTGCAATTTATTTAATAATAATAATAATAATAATTATATATCTATATATATATATATATATATATGATATTATTATTTAGGGAATATGTCGGTCATGCAAGGAGAGTGAGTGAAAGAAACACTAAGGTAATGGATTGCAACTCGAATTGAGGAATCGAAGAGCTGAGTTCAAACTCTATTTTACATGCTAATAACCTCGGAAAAGGTATGAACACATCTTTTATCACCTCAGCTATGAGTAAATAACAGTCTGGGTTCTATAGCCTTTAAACAAAAAATAGTGAATATATCCTTTTTTTAAAAAAGAAATTAAACCCCTAAAAAAGATCAGCGCTGATTTCCACTATTCTACCTAAAACTGAATTTATGGCCAAAAAGAGTAATCAAAATCTCATATACTTAATTTAATAAACACTATTTCAAATAATAATAAAAAAATACAAACCCCTTAAAATAATTTATAATTAATAAATATATGAATAAGCAATGCGGTGGCCATCCATTCCTTCTCCCTTCAGCTATGGATTAAATAGCAGGACAGATTGGGTTCTATAGCCTTGATTCGTAAGCAGTCTACCACAGAAATAAAAGAAAATCTGATGCGCTAGAAACTTCTGCCTAGTCAGTCATGAATCGAAAGAGACATGATCGCCCAATCGATGTTATCTCCCATCTACACGAATTTTCTAGAGCTACTAGATTGGCAACTATGTTGAAAAATAAAAAACAACAAAAATAAACTATGTTGAAAAATTAAAAAAAAAGGAAGCTTCTATCGCTATCAGAAGTCCTCATACCGAAAAATTCACCTTATTTATTGAATGACCCTCGTAGATGTCCTTATACCAAAACATTCACCTTATTTATTGAATGACCCTCGTAGAAGTCCTTATACCGAAACATTCACCTTATTTATTGAATGACCCTCGTAGAGGTACTCATACCGAAACATTCACCTTATTTATTGAATGACCCTCGTAGAAGTCCTTATACCGAAAAATTTACCTTATTTATAGAATGACCCACGTAGAAATCCTTATACCGAAACATTCGCCTTATTTATTGAATGACCCTCGTAGAAGTCCTTATACCGAAAACTTCACCTTATTTATTGAATGACCCTCGTAGAAGTCCTTATACCGAAAAAGTCACCTTATTTATTGAATGGCACTCGTAGAAGTTCTTATACCGAAAAATTTACCTTATTTATTGAATGACCCTCGTAGAAGTCCTTATACCGAAAAATTCCCCTTATTTATTGAATGACCCTCGTAGAAGTCCTTATACCAAAACATTCACCTTATTTATTGAATGACCCTCGTAGAAGTCCTTATACCAAAACATTCACCTTATTTATTGAATGACCCTCGTAGAAGTCCATATACCATAACATTCACCTTATTTATTGAATGACCCACGTAGAAGTCCTTATACCGAAAACTTCACCTTATTTATTGAATGACCCTCGTAGAAGTCCTTATACCGAAACATTCACCTTATTTATTGAATGACCCTCGTAGAAGTCCTTATACCAAAACATTCACCTTATTTATGGAATGACCCACGTAGAAGTCCTTATACCGAAAACTTCACCTTATTTATTGAATGACCCTCGTAGAAATCCTTATACGGAAACATTCACCTTATTTATTGAATGACCCTCGTAGAAGTCATTATACCGAAAAATTTACCTTATTTATAGAATGACCCACGTAGAAGTCCTTATACCGAAACATTCGCCTTATTTATTGAATGACCCTCGCAGAAGTCCTTATAGCCAAAATTTTACCTTATTTATAGAATGACACTCGTAGAAGTCCTTATACCGAAAACTTCACCTTATTTATTGAATGACCCTCGGAGAAGTCCTTATACCGAAAAAGTCACCTTATTTATTGAATGACCCTCGTAGAAGTCCTTATACCGAAAAATTTACCTTATTTATTGAATGACCCACGTAGAAGTCCTTATACCGAAAACTTCACCTTATTTATTGAATGACCCTCGTAGAAGTCCTTATACCGAAACATTTACCTTATTTATTGAATGACCCACGTAGAAGTCCTTATACCGAAAAATTCACCTAATTTATTGAATGACCCTCGTAGAAGTCCTTATACCAAAACATTCACTTTATTTATTGAATGACCCTCGTAGAAGTCCTTATACCGAAACATTCACCTTATTTATTGAATGACCCTCGTAGAAGTCCTTATACCGAAAAATTCACCTTATTTATTGAATGACCCTCGTAGATGTCCTTATACCGAAACATTCACCTTATTTATTGAATGACCCTCGTAGAAGTCCTTAAACCGAAAAATTTACCTTATTTATTGAATGACCCTCGTAGAAGTCTTTATACCGAAACATTCACCTTATTTATTGAATGACCCTCGTAGAAGTCCTTATACCGAAAAATTCACCTTATTTATTGAATGACCCTCGTAGATGTCCTTATACCGAAACATTCACCTTATTTATTGAATGACACTCGTAGAAGTCCTCATACCGAAAAATTCACCTTATTTATTGAATGACCCTCGTAGAAGTCCTTATACCGAAACATTCACCTTATTTATTGAATGACCCACGTGGAAGTCCTTATACCGAAAAATTCACCTTATTTATTGAATGACCCACGTAGAAGTCCTCATACCAAAACATTTACCTTATTTATTGAATGACCCACGTGGAAGTCCTTATACCGAAAAATTCACCTTATTTATTGAATGACCCTCGTAGAAGTCCTTATACCGAAAAATTCACCTTATTTATTGAATGACCCTCGTAGAAGTCCTTATACCGAAAAATTCACCTTATTTATTGAATGACCCTCGTAGAAGTCCTCATACCAAAACATTCACCTTATTTATTGAATGACCCACGTAGAAGTCCTTATACCGAAAAATTCACCTTATTTATTGAATGACCCTCGTAGAAGTCCTCATACCAAAACATTCACCATATTTAGTGAAAGACCCACGTAGAAGTCCTTATACCGAAAAATTCACCTTATTTATTGAATGACCCTCGTAGAAGTCCTCATACCAAAACATTCAACTTATTTATTGAATGACCCACGTAGAAGTCGTTATACCGAAAAATTCACCTTATTTATTGAATTACCCTCGTAGAAGTCCTCATACCAAAACATTCACCTTATTTATTGAATGACCCTCGTAGAAGTCCTTATACCTAAAACTTCACCTTATTTATTGAATGACCCTCGTAGAAGTCCTTATACCGAAAAATTCACCTTATTTATTGAATGACCCTCGTAGAAGTCCTCATACCAAAACATTCACCTTATTTATTGAATGACCCACGTAGAAGTCCTTATACCGAAAAATTCACCTTATTTATTGAATGACCCTCGTAGAAGTCCTCATACCAAAACATTCACCTTATTTATTGAATGACCCTCGTAGAAGTCCTTATACCTAAAACTTCACCTTATTTATTGAGTGACCCTCGTAGAAGTCCTTATACCGAAAAATTCACCTTATTTATTGAATGACCCTCGTAGAAGTCCTCATACCAAAACATTCACCTTATTTATTGAATGACCCACGTAGAAGTCCTTATACCGAAAAATTCACCTTATTTATTGAATGACCCTCGTAGAAGTCCTTATACCGAAAAATTCACCTTATTTATTGAATGTCCCTCGTAGAAGTCCTCATACCAAAACATTCACCTTATTTATTGAATGACCCTCGTAGAAGTCCTTATACCTAAAACTTCACCTTATTTATTGAATGACCCTCGTAGAAGTCCTTATACCGAAAACTTCACCTTATTTATTGAATGACCCACGTAGAAGTCCTTATACCGAAAAATTCACCTTATTTATTGAATGACCCTCGTAGAAGTCCTTATACCTAAAACTTCACCTTATTTATTGAATGACCCTCGTAGAAGTCCTCATACCTAAAACTTCACCTTATTTATTGAATGACCCACGTAGAAGTCCTTATACCGAAAAATTCACCTTATTTATTGAATGACCCTCGTAGAAGTCCTCATACCAAAACATTCACCTTATTTATTGAATGACCCACGTAGAAGTCCTTATACCGAAAACTTCACCTTATTTATTGAATGACCCTCGAAAAAGTCCTTATACCAAAACATTCACCTTATTTATTGAATGACCCACGTAAAAGTCTTTATACCGAAAAATTCACCTTATTTATTGAATGACCCTCGTAGAAGTCCTTATACCGAAAAATTCACCTTATTTATTGAATGACCCTCGAAAAAGTCCTTATACCAAAACATTCACCTTATTTATTGAATGGCGCACGTAGAAGTCTTTATACCGAAAAATGCACCTTATTTATTGAATGACCCTCGTAGATGTCCTTATACCGAAACATTCACCTTATTTATTGAATGACCCTCGTAGAAGTCCTTAAACCGAAAAATTGACCTTATTTATTGAATGACCCTCGTAGATGTCTTTATACCGAAACATTCACCTTATTTATTGAATGACCCTCGTAGAAGTCCTTATACCGAAAAATTCACCTTATTTATTGAATGACCCTCGTGGATGTCCTTATACCGAAACATTCACCTTATTTATTGAATGACACTCGTAGAAGTCCTCATACCGAAAAATTCACCTTATTTATTGAATGACCCTCGTAGAAGTCCTTATACCGAAACATTCACCTTATTTATTGAATGACACTCGTAGAAGTCCTCATACCGAAAACTTCACCTTATTTATTGAATGACCCTCGTAGAAGTCCTTATACCGAAAAATTCACCTTATTTATTGAATGACCCACGTAGAAGTCCTTATACCGAAAAATTCACCTTATTTATTGAATGACCCTCGAAAAAGTCCTTATACCGAAAAATTCACCTTATTTATTGAATGACCCTCGTAGAAGTCCTTATACGAAAGCATTCACCTTATTTATTGAATGACCCACGTAGAAGTCCTTATACCGAAAACTTCACCTTATTTATTGAATGACCCTCGTAGAATTCCTTATACCAAAACATTCCCCTTATTTATGGAATGACCCACGTAGAAGTACTTATACCGAAAAATTCACCTTATTTATTGAATGACCCTCGTAGAAATCCTTATAACGAAACATTCACCTTATTTATTGAATGACCCACGTAGAAGTCCTTATACCAAAACATTCACCTTATTTATTGAATGACCCACGTGGAAGTCCTTATACCGAAAAATTCACCTTATTTATTGAATGACCCACGTAGGAGTCCTCCTTATACCAAAACATTCACCTTATTTATTGAATGACCCTCGTAGAAGTCCTTATACCGAAACATTCACCTTATTTATTGAATGACCCTCGTAGAGGTACTCATACCGAAACATTCACCTTATTTATTGAATGACCCTCGTAGAAGTCCTTATACCGAAAAATTTACCTTATTTATAGAATGACCCACGTAGAAATCCTTATACCGAAACATTCGCCTTATTTATTGAATGACCCTCGTAGAAGTCCTTATACCGAAAACTTCACCTTATTTATTGAATGACCCTCGTAGAAGTCCTTATACCGAAAAAGTCACCTTATTTATTGAATGGCACTCGTAGAAGTTCTTATACCGAAAAATTTACCTTATTTATTGAATGACCCTCGTAGAAGTCCTTATACCGAAAAATTCCCCTTATTTATTGAATGACCCTCGTAGAAGTCCTTATACCAAAACATTCACCTTATTTATTGAATGACCCTCGTAGAAGTCCTTATACCAAAACATTCACCTTATTTATTGAATGACCCTCGTAGAAGTCCATATACCATAACATTCACCTTATTTATTGAATGACCCACGTAGAAGTCCTTATACCGAAAACTTCACCTTATTTATTGAATGACCCTCGTAGAAGTCCTTATACCGAAACATTCACCTTATTTATTGAATGACCCTCGTAGAAGTCCTTATACCAAAACATTCACCTTATTTATGGAATGACCCACGTAGAAGTCCTTATACCGAAAACTTCACCTTATTTATTGAATGACCCTCGTAGAAATCCTTATACGGAAACATTCACCTTATTTATTGAATGACCCTCGTAGAAGTCATTATACCGAAAAATTTACCTTATTTATAGAATGACCCACGTAGAAGTCCTTATACCGAAACATTCGCCTTATTTATTGAATGACCCTCGCAGAAGTCCTTATAGCCAAAATTTTACCTTATTTATAGAATGACACTCGTAGAAGTCCTTATACCGAAAACTTCACCTTATTTATTGAATGACCCTCGGAGAAGTCCTTATACCGAAAAAGTCACCTTATTTATTGAATGACCCTCGTAGAAGTCCTTATACCGAAAAATTTACCTTATTTATTGAATGACCCACGTAGAAGTCCTTATACCGAAAACTTCACCTTATTTATTGAATGACCCTCGTAGAAGTCCTTATACCGAAACATTTACCTTATTTATTGAATGACCCACGTAGAAGTCCTTATACCGAAAAATTCACCTAATTTATTGAATGACCCTCGTAGAAGTCCTTATACCAAAACATTCACTTTATTTATTGAATGACCCTCGTAGAAGTCCTTATACCGAAACATTCACCTTATTTATTGAATGACCCTCGTAGAAGTCCTTATACCGAAAAATTCACCTTATTTATTGAATGACCCTCGTAGATGTCCTTATACCGAAACATTCACCTTATTTATTGAATGACCCTCGTAGAAGTCCTTAAACCGAAAAATTTACCTTATTTATTGAATGACCCTCGTAGAAGTCTTTATACCGAAACATTCACCTTATTTATTGAATGACCCTCGTAGAAGTCCTTATACCGAAAAATTCACCTTATTTATTGAATGACCCTCGTAGATGTCCTTATACCGAAACATTCACCTTATTTATTGAATGACACTCGTAGAAGTCCTCATACCGAAAAATTCACCTTATTTATTGAATGACCCTCGTAGAAGTCCTTATACCGAAACATTCACCTTATTTATTGAATGACCCACGTGGAAGTCCTTATACCGAAAAATTCACCTTATTTATTGAATGACCCACGTAGAAGTCCTCATACCAAAACATTTACCTTATTTATTGAATGACCCACGTGGAAGTCCTTATACCGAAAAATTCACCTTATTTATTGAATGACCCTCGTAGAAGTCCTTATACCGAAAAATTCACCTTATTTATTGAATGACCCTCGTAGAAGTCCTTATACCGAAAAATTCACCTTATTTATTGAATGACCCTCGTAGAAGTCCTCATACCAAAACATTCACCTTATTTATTGAATGACCCACGTAGAAGTCCTTATACCGAAAAATTCACCTTATTTATTGAATGACCCTCGTAGAAGTCCTCATACCAAAACATTCACCATATTTAGTGAAAGACCCACGTAGAAGTCCTTATACCGAAAAATTCACCTTATTTATTGAATGACCCTCGTAGAAGTCCTCATACCAAAACATTCAACTTATTTATTGAATGACCCACGTAGAAGTCGTTATACCGAAAAATTCACCTTATTTATTGAATTACCCTCGTAGAAGTCCTCATACCAAAACATTCACCTTATTTATTGAATGACCCTCGTAGAAGTCCTTATACCTAAAACTTCACCTTATTTATTGAATGACCCTCGTAGAAGTCCTTATACCGAAAAATTCACCTTATTTATTGAATGACCCTCGTAGAAGTCCTCATACCAAAACATTCACCTTATTTATTGAATGACCCACGTAGAAGTCCTTATACCGAAAAATTCACCTTATTTATTGAATGACCCTCGTAGAAGTCCTCATACCAAAACATTCACCTTATTTATTGAATGACCCTCGTAGAAGTCCTTATACCTAAAACTTCACCTTATTTATTGAGTGACCCTCGTAGAAGTCCTTATACCGAAAAATTCACCTTATTTATTGAATGACCCTCGTAGAAGTCCTCATACCAAAACATTCACCTTATTTATTGAATGACCCACGTAGAAGTCCTTATACCGAAAAATTCACCTTATTTATTGAATGACCCTCGTAGAAGTCCTTATACCGAAAAATTCACCTTATTTATTGAATGTCCCTCGTAGAAGTCCTCATACCAAAACATTCACCTTATTTATTGAATGACCCTCGTAGAAGTCCTTATACCTAAAACTTCACCTTATTTATTGAATGACCCTCGTAGAAGTCCTTATACCGAAAACTTCACCTTATTTATTGAATGACCCACGTAGAAGTCCTTATACCGAAAAATTCACCTTATTTATTGAATGACCCTCGTAGAAGTCCTTATACCTAAAACTTCACCTTATTTATTGAATGACCCTCGTAGAAGTCCTCATACCTAAAACTTCACCTTATTTATTGAATGACCCACGTAGAAGTCCTTATACCGAAAAATTCACCTTATTTATTGAATGACCCTCGTAGAAGTCCTCATACCAAAACATTCACCTTATTTATTGAATGACCCACGTAGAAGTCCTTATACCGAAAACTTCACCTTATTTATTGAATGACCCTCGAAAAAGTCCTTATACCAAAACATTCACCTTATTTATTGAATGACCCACGTAAAAGTCTTTATACCGAAAAATTCACCTTATTTATTGAATGACCCTCGTAGAAGTCCTTATACCGAAAAATTCACCTTATTTATTGAATGACCCTCGAAAAAGTCCTTATACCAAAACATTCACCTTATTTATTGAATGGCGCACGTAGAAGTCTTTATACCGAAAAATGCACCTTATTTATTGAATGACCCTCGTAGAAGTCCTTAAACCGAAAAATTTACCTTATTTATTGAATGACCCTCGTAGAAGTCCTTATACCGAAACATTCACCTTATTTATTGAATGACCCTCGTAGAAGTCCTTATACCGAAAAATTCACCTTATTTATTGAATGACCCTCGTAGATGTCCTTATACCGAAACATTCACCTTATTTATTGAATGACCCTCGTAGAAGTCCTTAAACCGAAAAATTGACCTTATTTATTGAATGACCCTCGTAGAAGTCTTTATACCGAAACATTCACCTTATTTATTGAATGACCCTCGTAGAAGTCCTTATACCGAAAAATTCACCTTATTTATTGAATGACCCTCGTAGATGTCCTTATACCGAAACATTCACCTTATTTATTGAATGACACTCGTAGAAGTCCTCATACCGAAAAATTCACCTTATTTATTGAATGACCCTCGTAGAAGTCCTTATACCGAAACATTCACCTTATTTATTGAATGACACTCGTAGAAGTCCTCATACCGAAAACTTCACCTTATTTATTGAATGACCCTCGTAGAAGTCCTTATACCGAAAAATTCACCTTATTTATTGAATGACCCTCGAAAAAGTCCTTATACCGAAAAATTCACCTTATTTATTGAATGACCCTCGTAGAAGTCCTTATACGAAAGCATTCACCTTATTTATTGAATGACCCACGTAGAAGTCCTTATACCGAAAACTTCACCTTATTTATTGAATGACCCTCGTAGAATTCCTTATACCAAAACATTCCCCTTATTTATGGAATGACCCACGTAGAAGTACTTATACCGAAAAATTCACCTTATTTATTGAATGACCCTCGTAGAAATCCTTATAACGAAACATTCACCTTATTTATTGAATGACCCACGTAGAAGTCCTTATACCAAAACATTCACCTTATTTATTGAATGACCCACGTGGAAGTCCTTATACCGAAAAATTCACCTTATTTATTGAATGACCCACGTAGGAGTCCTCATACCAAAACATTCACCTTATTTATTGAATGACCCACGTGGAAGTCCTTATACCGAAAAATTCACCTTATTTATTGAATGACCCTCGTAGAAGTCCTTATACCGAAAAATTCACCTTATTTATTGAATGACCCTCGTAGAAGTCCTTATACCGAAAAATTCACCTTATTTATTGAATGACCCTCGTAGAAGTCCTCATACCAAAACATTCACCTTATTTATTGAATGACCCACGTAGAAGTCCTTATACCGAAAAATTCACCTTATTTATTGAATGACCCTCGTAGAAGTCCTCATACCAAAACATTCACCTTATTTATTGAATGACCCTCGTAGAAGTCCTTATACCTAAAACTTCACCTTATTTATTGAATGACCCTCGTAGAAGTCCTTATACCGAAAAATTCACCTTATTTATTGAATAACCCTCGTAGAAGTCCTCATACCAAAACATTCACCTTATTTATTGAATGACCCACGTAGAAGTCCTTATACCGAAAAATTCACCTTATTTATTGAATGACCCTCGTAGAAGTCCTCATACCAAAACATTCACCTTATTTATTGAAAGACCCACGCAGAAGTCCTTATACCGAAAAATTCACCTTATTTATTGAATGACCCTCGTAGAAGTCCTCATACCAAAACATTCACCTTATTTATTGAATGACCCACGTAGAAGTCCTTATACCGAAAAATTCACCTTATTTATTGAATGACCCTCGTAGAAGTCCTCATACCAAAACATTCACCTTATTTATTGAATGACCCTCGTAGAAGTCCTTATACCTAAAACTTCACCTTATTTATTGAATGACCCTCGTAGAAGTCCTTATACCGAAAAATTCACCTTATTTATTGAATGACCCTCGTAGAAGTCCTCATGCCAAAACATTCACCTTATTTATTGAATGACCCACGTAGAAGTCCTTATACCGAAAAATTCACCTTATTTATTGAATGACCCTCGTAGAAGTCCTCATACCAAAACATTCACCTTATTTATTGAATGACCCTCGTAGAAGTCCTTATACCTAAAACTTCACCTTATTTATTGAATGACCCTCGTAGAAGTCCTTATACCGAAAAATTCACCTTATTTATTGAATGACCCTCGTAGAAGTCCTCATACCAAAACATTCACCTTATTTATTGAATGACCCACGTAGAAGTCCTTATACCGAAAAATTTACCTTATTTATTGAATGACCCTCGTAGAAGTCCTTATACCGAAAAATTCACCTTATTTATTGAATGTCCCTCGTAGAAGTCCTCATACCAAGACATTCACCTTATTTATTGAATGACCCTCGTAGAAGTCCTTATACCTAAAACTTCACCTTATTTATTGAATGACCCTCGTAGAAGTCCTTATACCGAAAACTTCACCTTATTTATTGAATGACCCACGTAGAAGTCCTTATACCGAAAAATTCACCTTATTTATTGAATGACCCTCGTAGAAGTCCTTATACCTAAAACTTCACCTTATTTATTGAATGACCCTCGTAGAAGTCCTTATACCTAAAACTTCACCTTATTTATTGAATGACCCACGTAGAAGTCCTTATACCGAAAAATTCACCTTATTTATTGAATGACCCTCGTAGAAGTCCTCATACCAAAACATTCACCTTATTTATTGAATGACCCACGTAGATGTCCTTATACCGAAAACTTCACCTTATTTATTGAATGACCCTCGAAAAAGTCCTTATACCAAAACATTCACCTTATTTATTGAATGACCCACGTAGAAGTCTTTATACCGAAAAATTCACCTTATTTATTGAATGACCCTCGTAGAAGTCCTTATACCGAAAAATTCACCTTATTTATTGAATGACCCTCGAAAAAGTCCTTATACCAAAACATTCACCTTATTTATTGAATGACCCACGTAGAAGTCTTTATACCGAAAAATTCACCTTATTTATTGAATGACCCTCGTAGAAGTCCTTAAACCGAAAAATTTACCTTATTTATTGAATGACCCTCGTAGAAGTCCTTATACCGAAACATTCACCTTATTTATTGAATGACCCTCGTAGAAGTCCTTATACCGAAAAATTCACCTTATTTATTGAATGACCCTCGTAGATGTCCTTATACCGAAACATTCACCTTATTTATTGAATGACCCTCGTAGAAGTCCTTAAACCGAAAAATTTACCTTATTTATTGAATGACCCTCGTAGAAGTCCTTATACCGAAACATTCACCTTATTTATTGAATGACCCTCGTAGAAGTCCTTATACCGAAAAATTCACCTTATTTATTGAATGACCCTCGTAGATGTCCTTATACCGAAACATTCACCTTATTTATTGAATGACACTCGTAGAAGTCCTCATACCGAAAAATTCACCTTATTTATTGAATGACCCTCGTAGAAGTCCTCATACCAAAACATTCACCGTATTTATTGAATGACCCACGTAGAAGTCCTTATACCGAAAAATTCACCTTATTTATTGAATGACCCTCGTAGAAGTCCTCATACCAAAACATTCACCTTATTTATTGAATGACCCTCGTAGAAGTCCTTATACCTAAAACTTCACCTTATTTATTGAATGACCCTCGTAGAAGTCCTTATACCGAAAAATTCACCTTATTTATTGAATGACCCTCGTAGAAGTCCTCATGCCAAAACATTCACCTTATTTATTGAATGACCCACGTAGAAGTCCTTATACCGAAAAATTCACCTTATTTATTGAATGACCCTCGTAGAAGTCCTCATACCAAAACATTCACCTTATTTATTGAATGACCCTCGTAGAAGTCCTTATACCTAAAACTTCACCTTATTTATTGAATGACCCTCGTAGAAGTCCTTATACCGAAAAATTCGCCTTATTTATTGAATGACCCTCGTAGAAGTCCTCATACCAAAACATTCACCTTATTTATTGAATGACCCACGTAGAAGTCCTTATACCGAAAAATTCACCTTATTTATTGAATGACCCTCGTAGATGTCCTTATACCGAAACATTCACCTTATTTATTGAATGACCCTCGTAGAAGTCCTTAAACCGAAAAATTGACCTTATTTATTGAATGACCCTCGTAGAAGTCTTTATACCGAAACATTCACCTTATTTATTGAATGACCCTCGTAGAAGTCCTTATACCGAAAAATTCACCTTATTTATTGAATGACCCTCGTAGATGTCCTTATACCGAAACATTCACCTTATTTATTGAATGACACTCGTAGAAGTCCTCATACCGAAAAATTCACCTTATTTATTGAATGACCCTCGTAGAAGTCCTTATACCGAAACATTCACCTTATTTATTGAATGACACTCGTAGAAGTCCTCATACCGAAAACTTCACCTTATTTATTGAATGACCCTCGTAGAAGTCCTTATACCGAAAAATTCACCTTATTTATTGAATGACCCTCGAAAAAGTCCTTATACCGAAAAATTCACCTTATTTATTGAATGACCCTCGTAGAAGTCCTTATACGAAAGCATTCACCTTATTTATTGAATGACCCACGTAGAAGTCCTTATACCGAAAACTTCACCTTATTTATTGAATGACCCTCGTAGAATTCCTTATACCAAAACATTCCCCTTATTTATGGAATGACCCACGTAGAAGTACTTATACCGAAAAATTCACCTTATTTATTGAATGACCCTCGTAGAAATCCTTATAACGAAACATTCACCTTATTTATTGAATGACCCACGTAGAAGTCCTTATACCAAAACATTCACCTTATTTATTGAATGACCCACGTGGAAGTCCTTATACCGAAAAATTCACCTTATTTATTGAATGACCCACGTAGGAGTCCTCATACCAAAACATTCACCTTATTTATTGAATGACCCACGTGGAAGTCCTTATACCGAAAAATTCACCTTATTTATTGAATGACCCTCGTAGAAGTCCTTATACCGAAAAATTCACCTTATTTATTGAATGACCCTCGTAGAAGTCCTTATACCGAAAAATTCACCTTATTTATTGAATGACCCTCGTAGAAGTCCTTATACCAAAACATTCACCTTATTTATTGAATGACCCACGTAGAAGTCCTTATACCGAAAAATTCACCTTATTTATTGAATGACCCTCGTAGAAGTCCTCATACCAAAACATTCACCTTATTTATTGAATGACCCTCGTAGAAGTCCTTATACCTAAAACTTCACCTTATTTATTGAATGACCCTCGTAGAAGTCCTTATACCGAAAAATTCACCTTATTTATTGAATAACCCTCGTAGAAGTCCTCATACCAAAACATTCACCTTATTTATTGAATGACCCACGTAGAAGTCCTTATACCGAAAAATTCACCTTATTTATTGAATGACCCTCGTAGAAGTCCTCATACCAAAACATTCACCTTATTTATTGAAAGACCCACGCAGAAGTCCTTATACCGAAAATTCTATCTTATTGGCCAATGACCCTCGTAGAAGTCCTCATACCAAAACATTCACCTTATTTATTGAATGACCCACGTAGAAGTCCTTATACCGAAAAATTCACCTTATTTATTGAACACCTCGTAGAATGTCCTCATACCAAAACATTCGACTTATTTATTGAATGACCCTCGTGTAGAAGTCCTTATACCTAAAACTTCACCTTATTTATTGAATGACCCTGTAGAAGTCCTTATACCGAAAAATTCACCTTATTTATTGAATGACCCTCGAGAAGTTCCCATGCCAAAACATTCACCTTATTTATTGAATGACCCACGTAGAAGTCCTTATCACTGAAAATTCACCTTATTTATTGAATGACCTCGAAGTTCCATACCAAAACATTCACCTTATTTATTGAATGACCTCGTAGAAGTCCTATATCTAAACTTCACCTTATTTATTGGAATGACCTCGTAGAAGTCCAAGTACCGAAAAATTCACTCATTATTGAATAACTTTCGTAGAAGTCCTCACACCAAAATATCTACCTTATTTATTGAATGACCCACGTAGAAGTCCTTATACCGAAAAATTTACTCATTATTAATGACCCTCGTAGAAGTCCTTATACCGAAAAAAATTCACCCTTATTTATTGAATGTCCCTCGTAGAAGTCCTCATACCCGGGTAACATTCACCTTATTTATTGAATGACCCTCGTAGAAGTCCTTATACCTAAAACTTCACCTTATTTATTGAATGACCCTCGTAGAAGTCCTTATACCGAAAACTTCACCTTATTTATTGAATGACCCATGTAGAAGTCCCGGCACCGAAAATTCACCTTATTTATTGAATGACCCTCGTGGAAGTCCTTATACCTAAAACTTCACCTTATTTATTGAATGACCTCGTAGAAGTCCTTATACCTAAAACTTCACCTTATTTTATTGAATGACCATACTTGAGAAGTCCTTATACCGAAAAATTCACCTTATTTATTGAATGACCTCGTAGAAGTCCTCACACCAAAACATTCACCTATTTATTGAATGACCCACGTATAGAAGTCCTTATACCGAAAACTTCACCTTATTTATTGAATGACCTCGAAAAAGTCCTATACCAAAACATTCACCTTGTTTATTGAATGACCCACGTAGAAGTCTTTTATACCGAAAATTCACCTTATTTATTGAATGACCTTCGTGAAGTCCTTAATTTTGAAAAATTCACCTTATTTATTGAATGACCCTTTTGAAAAAGTCCTTATACCAAAACATTCACCTTATTTAATAGTCGACCCACGTAGAAGTCTTTATACCGAAAAATTCACCTTATTTATTGAATGACCCTCGTAGAAGTCCTTAAACCGAAAAATTTACCTTATTTATTGAATGACCCTGGTAGAAGTCCTTATACCGAAACATTCACCTTATTTATTGAATGACCTCGTAGAAGTCCTTATACCGAAAATCACCTTATTTATTGAACATCCTCGGATGTCCTTATACCGAAACATTCACCTTATTTATTGAAGGCCCATCTCTTAAGTCCTTAAACCGAAAAATTGACTTATTTATTGAATTTATTCAGAAGTCCTTATACCGAAACATTCACCTTATTTATTGAATGACCCTCGGTAAGCCCTATACTGTACCACCTTATTTATTGAATGAATTCTAGAGTGTCCCTATACCGAAACATTCACCTTATTTATTGAATGACACTTAGAAGTCTCATATACCGAAAAATTCACCTTATTTATTGAATGACCTCGTGAAGTCCTCATACCAAAATATCTTTACCGTATTTATTGAATGACCCACGTAGAAGTCCTCATACCAAAACATTCACCGTATTTATTGAATGACCCTGTAGAAGTCCTTATACCGAAAATTTTTTATTTATTAATGACCCTCGTAGAAGTCCTCATACCAAAACATTCACCGTATTTATTGAATGACCCACGTAGAAGTCCTCATACCAAAACATTCACCGTATTTATTGAATGACCCACGTAGAAGTCCTCATACCAAAACATTCACCGTATTTATTGAATGACCCTCGTAGAAGTCCTTATACCGAAACATTCACCTTATTTATTAACGACACTCGTAGAAGTCCTCATAAAATGAAAAATTCACCTTATTTATTGAATGACCTCGTAGTCCTCATACCAAAACATTCACCGTATTTATTGAATATCCTCGTAGAAGTCCTCAAGTACCAAAACATTCACCGTATTTATTGAATGACCTCGTAGAAGTCCTTTATATCAAAAACGTCTTTATTTATTGAATGACCTCGTAGAAGTCCTCATACCAAAACATTCACCTTATTTATTGAAATGACCCTCGTAGAAGTCCTTGCCACCTAAAACTTCACCCTTATTTATTGAATGACCCTCGTAGAAGTCCTATACCGAAAAATTCACCTTATTTATTGAATGACCCTCGTAGAAGTCCTCATGCCAAAACATTCACCTTATTTATTGAAGACCCATGAAGTCCTTATACCGAAAAATTCACCTTATTTATTGAATGACCCTCGTAGAAGTCCATACCAAAATATCTACCTTATTTATTGGAATGACCCTCGTAGAAGTCCTTATACCTAAAACTTCACCTTTATTTATTGAATGACCCTCGTAGAAGTCCTATACCGGAAAAATTCAAAATTTTATTTATTGAATGACCTCGTAGAAGTCCTCATACCAAAACATCTGACTTATTTATTGAAATGACCCATGAGAAGTCCTTATACCGAAAAATTCGCCTTATTTATTGAATGCATCTCGTAGAAGTCCTTATACCGAAAAATTCACCCGGTTTATTGAATGTCCCTCGTAGAAGTCCTCATACCAAAACATTCACCTTATTTATTGAATGACCCTCGTAGAAGTCCTTATACCAAAACTTCACCTTATTTATTGAAAGAATTCTAGAAGTCCTTATACCGAAAACTTCACCTTATTTTATTGAAATGACCCACGTAGAAGTCCTTATACCGAAAAATTCACCTTATTTATTACGGGAGACCTCGTAGAAGTCCTTATACCTAAAACTTCACCTTATTTAATAATGACCTCGTAGAAGTCTCATCTAAAACTTACCTTATTTATTGAATGACCCACGTAGAAACTTATACCGAAAAATTCACCTTATTTATTGAATGACCTTCAGAACTTCATGAACAAAATATTCACCTTATTTATTGAATGACCCACGAAGTCCTTATACCGAAAACTTCACCTTATTTATTGAATGACCCTCGAAAAAAGTCCTTATACCAAAACATTCACCTTATTTATTGAATGACCCACAGAAGTCTTTATACCGAAAAATTCACCTTATTTATTGAATGACCTCGTGAAGTCCTTATACCGAAAAATTTACCTTATTTATTGAATGACCCTCGAAAAAGTCCTTATACCAAAACATTCACCTTATTTATTGAATGACCCACGTAGAAGTCTTTATACCGAAAAATTCACCTTATTTATTGAATGACCCTCGTAGAAGTCCTTAAACCGAAAATTTACCTTATTTATTGAATGACCCACGTAGAAGTCCTTATACCGAAACATTCACCTTATTTATTGAATGACCCTCGTAGAAGTCCTTATACCGAAAAATTCACCTTATTTATTGAATGACCCTCGTAGATGTCCTTATACCGAAACATTCACCTTATTTATTGAATGACCCTCGTAGAAGTCCTTAAACCGAAAAATTTACCTTATTTATTGAATGACCCTCGTAGAAGTCCTTATACCGAAAAATTCACCTTATTTATTGAATGACCCTCGTAGATGTCCTTATACCGAAACATTCACCTTATTTATTGAATGACACTTGTAGAAGTCCTCATACCGAAAAATTCACCTTATTTATTGAATGACCCTCGTAGAAGTCCTTATACCGAAACATTCACCTTATTTATTGAATGACACTCGTAGAAGTCCTCATACCGAAAACTTCACCTTATTTATTGAATGACCCTCGTAGAAGTCCTTATACCGAAAAATTCACCTTATTTATTGAATGACCCTCGAAAAAGTCCTTATACCGAAAAATTCACCTTATTTATTGAATGACCCTCGTAGAAGTCCTTATACGAAAGCATTCACCTTATTTATTGAATGACCCACGTAGAAGTCCTTATACCGAAAACTTCACCTTATTTATTGAATGACCCTCGTAGAAGTCCCTATACCGAAAACTTCACCTTATTTATTGAATGACCCTCGTAGAAGTCCTTATACCGAAAACTTCACCTTATTTATTGAATGACTCTCGAAGAAGTCCTTATACCGAAAAATTCACCTTATTTATTGAATGACCCTCGAAAAAGTCCTTATACCGAAAAATTCACCTTATTTATTGAATGACCCTCGTAGAAGTCCTTATACGAAAACATTCACCTTATTTATTGAATGACCCACGTAGAAGTCCTTATACCGAAAACTTCACCTTATTTATTGAATGACCCTCATAGAAGTCCTTATACCGAAACATTCACCTTATTTATTGAATGACCCTCGTAGAAGTCCTCATACCGAAAAATTCACCTTATTTATTGAATGACCCTCGTAGAAGTCCTTATACCGAAAAATTCACCTTATTTATTGAATGACACTCGTAGAAGTCCTTATACCGAAAAATTCACCTTATTTATTGAATGACCCTCGTAGAAGTCCTTATACCGAAAACTTCACCTTATTTATTGAATGACCCTCGTAGAAGTCCTCATACCAAATCATTCACCTTATTTATTGAATGACCCTCGTAGAAGTCCTTATACCGAAAAATTCACCTTATTTATTGAATGACCCTCGTAGAAGTCCTTATACGAAAGCATTCACCTTATTTATTGAATGACCCACGTAGATGTCCTTATACCGAAAACTTCACCTTATTTATTGAATGACCCTCATAGAAGTCCTTATACCGAAACATTCACCTTATTTATTGAATGACCCTCGTAGAAGTTCTTATACCGAAACATTCACCTTATTTATTGAATGACCCTCGTAGAAGTCCTTATACCGAAAAATTCACCTTATTTATTGAATGACCCTCGTAGAAGTCCTTATACCAAAACGTTTACCTTATTTATTGAATGACCCACGTAGAAGTCCTTATACCGAAAAATTCACCTTATTTATTGAATGACACTCGTAGAAGTCCTTATACCGAAAAGTTCATCGTATTTATTGAATGACCCTCGTAGAAGTCTTTATACCGAAAAAATTACCTTATTTATTGAATGACCCTCGTAGATGTCCTCATACCGAAAAATTCACCTTATTCACGAATGACCCTCGTAAGTACTTGATTTTATTTTTTTCTCCTACACAACAGCAGGGCAGTAAATCCAATAAAACACAATTTGTCTTAGAGTGAAGAAGAAATGGGAAGAGAACCATTTCTAATTGGTGGGAAGAGGAAAGTATAAGCAGGAGAAGAGTAGATTTCGATTGACACTTCATTTAAACCTTTGCAGATCAAAATTGGCTAGAAAGTATGAAACCCAGAGCGAGTATGTTAATATAAACTTATTTTATAAATGGAATTTTGTCTGTGCCTCTGTGTATGCGTATGTGTATGTCTGTGTGTGTGTCTTTGTCCGTTACCTATTGACTCCGAAACGGCTGAACCGATTTTCTTGAAAATTTACACAGTTGTACTATAAGCGTCCGCTAGTGTTCTTAGCTAGGTTTTGTGTCGAGGTATCCCCGATAAATATCCAACATCGATAATCGAAAAAATCGTGTTATAGTAGGAGTGGTCCGATTTTAATCAAATTTGATACACTCATAGACAAAGACATAAGAAACGATATTTAGAAGTTTCAAGGTTGCAGTTCTTACAATAGTGCAGAAAATCGATAATATATATAAAAGGCAAGATGTTAGTGTGTGTCTGTTTATCTGCCTGTATGTCTGTATCTTTTTTCAGCCCTTTTATTTTAGTTTTCGCTCTAAGTAGGTATAATTGTAGTTCTTAGTCGCAGCCATGATACCATTTACCCAGAGGACTTATTTAGCCTTCAAAATTCAGTTTACGATGAAAAAAACTTATTTGATATCGATACCAGGAAATCAAAATTTGACTTACATCCATTCATTTTTCTTTCAGTCTATGTTTCGCTTTAACTGGAAACAACTATTGTTTTTTAATCTTTCGTGCCAACGTCCAAAGAGTCTGATCTCCAGGAGCATTGCTTAGTTTTAAAGTTTTCATTACACCCGAGCAACGCCGGGCTATACTGCTAGTAATAACTAAATAAACCTCAAAATGTTCCACAGAGATCACCAGTGAAAGAGTAGTTCGCTTGAGTTGTTCTATAACTGAGAATATCCTATTTTACCTGGATAAGTCGACCTTCCATAGGGCTTTATTCTAAAACCAGTTTTGTTTTCAATGCCAGACAAAATAACAATCATAGAATTTTAAGTCTTCATGCTTTAAGTTTACCATGTTTGGATTATCGGTTAATTTGTTCCATGAAGCTCAACTATATCGTTTTAGCGGTCTCCGTAAATTGAAGACATCTATAAATGAATCTGGAAACTAGTTGTCATGGTAGAATACACACTTTTTCTGGAAGCTTATATGATACCATAGATAAAGCAATGAAAATACTTTGACGACTGAATAATGATGCCATGAATTTAGATAAGTAAAACATATTTTAAGTGTTATGGATCCGTTTGCATTAACCTAATCGATCAAACGTGAAATTAATATTAAATCAAATATTTTGTATTATGTAAATCAACCGTCTTTTACAAGCTTCATTTTATCGTAACTTGAGAGATATTTTTGTCATTTCGTATTTCTAAAATCTGAAAGAGAGTGAGAGAGACAGGGAGAGAGAGACAGGAAGAGAGAGAGAGGAGGGAGAGAGAGACAAGGAAAGAGGGACAGGGAGAGATAGATAGATAGATAGATAGATAGATAGATAGAGAGAGAGAGGGAGGGAGGGAGAGAGGGAGGGAGGGAGAGAGAGAGGGGGAGAGAGAGAAAGGAAAGAGGGACAGGGAGAGATAGATAGATAGATAGATAGATAGATAGGGAGAGAGAGGGAGGGAGAGAGAGGGAGGGAGAGAGAGAGAGGGGGGAGAGAGACAAGGAAATAGGGACAGGGATAGATAGATAGATAGATAGATAGATAGATAGATAGATAGATAGATAGATAGATAGATAGATAGATAGATAGAGGGAGGGAGAGAGAGGGAGGGAGAGAGAGAAAATATCTATAAATGCCAGAAGCACACATACCTGTGTTTTCAAAATGAAAACAAAAACCAATCGGGAATAAAAAAAACGTCAAAGAGAAAAATGATGTTATTGGATAAACGAAACAAAATGGCCGCTCGGAAATATAATGAATAGACGAATTATGCGATGGTTGTTTGTAAAAAGGCGATGAAATTTCATTTTTTTTCTTATTCCACTATGAAAGAAGAAACTAATTCTGTTGCGCCAAGACGTCTCAAAGAATTTGTCCACTCAGCGTTACTTTTCAGTGATTTCTTTTACTGGAAAAATGTGTTCTTGTTTTCTTTAGCCTTAATATCATTTTAAGCCCTACTTGTTAAACTTGTCCTTTTTTCTTTTATTTCAAACTTTGTGTGTCCATGTTAACTCTTTCTCTTTTAATATATTTTCTTTTTTTAATCCTTCTTCTTCTAACAACCACCTCTATAGTGTTGTTTGGTCATCTCTCATTTATATGCGTTCTTTATTACTTTTTTTAATTTAGCTATGCTTTCTTCGTTTCTTCCTTTCAGTCTTTTCGTTCCGTCCGTTTTGTATATATTTTAGTTTATTCCACTTTTTCGTCTCAACCATTTTGTACATCCCCTCTCTATTGTTATTCAATTCTCCTTTTTTTCCTCAACATCATTCTCATTTTTTTTTTTGGTTCTCTAGAAACCATTTCTTTGTCGTCTCTCTTTTTTTTCTAATTGTTATTATTATTTTATTATGATTATTCCATATTGTTCCAATTTTCTCGTCTTTCTCCATCTTTTGCACCCTCTTTCAATTCTACTTATTCTTTATCGTTTGCTTTCTTAAGGCGTTCTAAACCCCGTTCCATCTACTTCTTCTCTCTTCTTCTTTTTATCCTTCATTTTAATTAAAAAGAAAAATCTGATATTGATAATTTCTTTGAATGACAACCTAGAAATGGCCACCATTTTCTATAGAGCAAACCAAAAAATAACCAAGACTTCCATTTCTAAATCTTCCACAAAAAAAGCATTATGTATATACAGGCATATGAGCACGCACGCACACACACGCACACACACACACACACACACACACACACACACACACACACACACACACACACACACACACACACACACACACACACACAATAATAAAAAAACACATGAGAAAATAAAGCACAACGTCTAACATGACACTCTATGATTTTTTTTTCTTTTATTTCAAAGAGTTTCAAAATACCCTCGTCTATCTTATTGGTCAGGTCGGAAGCAATACACTGATTGAATTAATGGCCGCGTTTTCTAAAACGAGGCTTCCTTCGTTCATTTTTTATTTTCTATAACGAACTTTTCATAAGGATTTTTGTGTTATCGTGCTTATTAGTTTAGGAAGCAAAAAAAGTAATTTTCAGATTTTTTTTCAAAACTTTATTTATTCATTCAGTCGACAAGTAATCGAAAGAAACAAAATTTTCGTACAGTAAATAAATGTGAGCCTCACGTTTGTGTTAAATTGCTATGATTCTATTGGTGACAATCCACTATTCTTTTTCTCTTCATATCAATTCTGAGGCTTCAGTTAGCCAACATTTTAGGAGACTATAAAAAGCCTTTTGTTTGTTTTCTAAATATATATTTTATTACATTTTTTGTGCTTTTCTTTGTAGATTTGTGAGTTCCGGCAACTTAGATTTTCTAACGAATTTCACAATGAATATTTTCTAAGAAAGAAAATCTTTCAGTTTAAGTTTAAGTATGGCATATGTGTTGATTTTGCCTTTTATCAGTTTTTTGTTCAGGTGGTTTATCCATATTTACAAATAAATGAAATAAAATAAAATAAAAAATAAAACAAAACAAAAAATCAAACAAGCAAACAAACAAACAAACTTTGTTTTAATTTCTAAATCAATAAAGGAAAACAAATCATACATATATACCATTTATTTTATGAAGTTCGAAATTATATTTTTTCCGATTTTATGTGCGTTGTGGTGCAGTGGATATCGGTTGCGAACGAGAAATCAGGGAGACGAGTTCGAATTCTAATTTAATTCGTTGCATTCAATTACGCGCAAATATCCTAAAAAGGTATTAATCCATCTCTTTCCTCCAATTATGGGTAAAATAATAGGACAGATTGGGTTCTATAGCCTTGGCTGGCAACCGGTCTACCGTAGAAAGAAATGGCAACCTACTGCGGGATAATCTTCTGCCCAATCAGTCATGTCTCTTTCGAGACATGATTATCCAAGCATGTATCACATATGGCACTTTACTTACTGACTTAATGTAATAGTTGGAAACATGATTAAGACTTCTATTGGGCATAAAGTGTGATCCGTTTTATATTGTTATGAAGTAATAAACTGATCCCCCACTAATTACTACTTAATAATATAATACATCACTTCTCTCTCTAGCTATGAGTCAAATAATAGGACAGACTGGGTTCTTTAGCCTTGGCTGGCAACCAGTCTACTGCAGAAAGCAATGGCAACTTACTGCGAGAAAATCTGTACAGTCAGTCGTGTCTCTTTTGAGACATGATCGCCCAAAGCGTGTATCACGTATGGCACTTAATTGACTGACTTATTGTGATAGGTGAAAAACATGATTAAAGCATCAACTGGGCATAATGGGGGATCAGTTTTCTATTGTTATGAAGTAATAAACAGATCCCCCACTAATTACTACTTAATGATATATCTCTTCTCCCTCTAGCTATGAGTCAAATAATAGGACAGACTGGGTTCTATAGCTTTGGCTGGCAAACAGTCTACTGCAGAAAGCAATGACAACCTATTGCGGGATAATCTTCTGCTCAGTCAGTCGTGTCTCTTTCGAGACATGATCGCCCAAAGCGTGTATCACGTATGGCACTTAACTGACTGACTGAATATAATAATTGAAAACATGATTAAGGCTTCTACAGGGCATGAAGTGAGGGAACAGTTTTCTATTGTTATGAAGTAATAAACAGATCCCCCACTAATTACTACTTAATGGTATATCTCTTCTCCCTCTAGCTATGAGTCAAATAATAGGACAGATTGGGTTTTATAGCTTTGGCTGGCAATCAGTCTACTGCAGAAGGCAATGACAACCTACTGCGGGATAATATTTTGCTCAGTCAGTCGTGTCTCTTTCAAGACATGATCGCCCAAAGCGTGTATCACGTATAGCACTTAACTGACTGATGCGCGCAGAATGAACAATTTTATAACAAGCGGGAAATAAAAAAATAAATGAAACAAGTCAGTCAGTTAAGTGCCATACGTGATACACGCTTGGGCGATCATGTCTCGAAAGAGACATGACTGACTGGGCAGAAGATTACCCCGCAATAGGTTGCCATTGCTTTCTGCGGTAGACTGGTTACCAACCAAGGCTATAGAACCCAATCTGTCCTGTTATTTAACCCATAACTGGAAGGAAGAGACAGATTAATACCTTTCCCAAGGTTATTTGCGCGTAAGTGAATGTAATGAATTCGGCTGGAGACAGGAAACCAAAAAACAAATATAAAAGAAAATAAATAATTATAAAAAGAAATTGATAAACAATAATGTCCAAAAATAGTTTAAAATATTCTCTTAAAAATCCCCGCTGTGTTTATCGTCAGTTTTAGAATAGACTTGAAGCAAAAACAAGCACGCATCATTCTATAATAAAGGTTCAAAGTAGAACTTAATATAAAATCTAAACTTATTTATAAATGGAACTTTCTGTGTGTGTGTGTGTGTGTGTGTGTGTGTGTGTGTGTGTGTGTGTGTGTGTGTGTTTAATCGTTTCACTCCGAGCAAAGCGGAAATGCCACTGATATGCAGGGGGCTACATAAGTGTTAAAAAAATCAATTAGAAGAGAGTGAAGAGGAATACGAACCAGTTAGAAAGGAGCAATAGAAAGCTGAGAATGCAGGTGTGATGATAATTTCAAAGGTGGGGAGAAGGGAAAGGATATATGGGGTGGGGAAAGAGCTAGAGTCAAGTGGTTAATAGATGAGTATTGACATTGCATTTAAATTCCTGGAGGTTGTAGCCGTTAGGAAAGCAAGAATATGGAAGCGAGTTCCACAGGTGGGAAGTGCGAGAGAAGAAGCTGCAGGAGTAGAATTGTTGTCTGCATTTGGCTAACTTAACTTTAAATGGTTGGGACCCAGTTGCCAATCTGGTTGCACGAGTTGAGGAGGCTCCAGTGACTTAAGTTCGTCCGAACAGAAGCCATGAAAATATTTTTTCACCATAACAAGTTGGATCCGAAACAAGAAACAAGGGATAAATCTCTAATCTTGTACAAAGGAGCAGGAATGACTGCCAGCTGCAGTCATGTCAACATGTTCGAGTTCGAGTCAAGAGGGAATCTTTTTCGGCGTCTACATTGCACCCTAACGACCGTAGAATGGAGGTCTGAAGGCTGCAGTAAAATACAACTTATGACTAATAATGTACAGCGCCAATTATCAAATTCTTCTGAATATATCTAATCTTATTTATAAATGGAACTTTGTCTCTGTGTGTGTGTGTCTGTGTGTGTGTCTGTTACCTATAGACTCCGAAACGGCTGAACCGATTTTCTTGAACATTTACACAGTTGTATTATAAGCGTCTGCGAGTGTTCTTAGCTAGGTTTTGTGTCGAGGTACTCCCGATAAATATCGAAAATCGATAATCTAAAAAATCGGGTTATAGAAGGAGTTGTCCGATATTCAGAAGTTTCAAGGTTGCAGTTCTTACAATAGTGCAGAAAATCGATAATATATATATATATAAGGCAAGATGTTTGTGTGTGTGTCTGTTTATCTGTCTGTATGTCCGGATTTTTTTCAGCACTTTTATTTTAGGTTTTGTTTCGAGTTTAGCCTCTAAGTAGGTATAATTGTAGTTCTTAGTCTCAGTCATCATATCATTTACTCAGCTGACGTATTTAGCCTTCAAAATTCAGTTTACGACGAAAAAAACTTATTTGATATCGATAGCAGGAAATCAAAAATTGACTTACATCCATTCATTATTCTTTCATTCTACGGTTTCGCTTTAAGTGGAAACAACTATTGCTTTTTAGTCTTTCGTGCCAACGTCCAAAGAGTCTGAGCTCCAGGACCATGGATTAGTTTTAAAGCTTTCATTACACCCGAGCAACGCCGGGCTATACTGCTAGTTAAAAAATAAAACGACGTCGGATTTTTCAATCTCACTTCGTATTATGTCCTTGCGATGTTTCTTTTTTTATATTTTTTTCTCTTCAGGTTTTACTGCATGTGGAAGGAAAATGGAGCTCACCGCCCATTAGGGAATGAAGTTAAAATAATTAATAGAGAGAAAAAAAAAGTAAAAATCAGCGCTCATACTGAGTCACAAAAATCTCCTAAATCCAGAATTCAGAAAAAAAAAGAACGGAAAGAAAGAAAAGAAAAAGAACAAACAAATAAATAAAATATTTCTAATAGAAAAAAAAAGAAAGAAGGAAAACAGAAATAATTCACAAGAGAAAAAAAAGAAAGAAAGAAACAAGACAGAAAGTAGGATGAAAAAAAGAAAAAAGAAGGAAAAACGAAAGAAAAAAGGAATAAATAAATTATTTAATATAGTCAGTCAATTAAGTGCCAGACGTGATACACGCTTTGGGCGATCATGTCACGAAAGAGACATGACTGACTGGGCAGAAGATTATCCCGCTGTAGGCTGCCATTACTTTCTGCGGTAGACCGGTTGACAGCCAAGGCTATAGAACCCAATCTGTCCTATTATTTGACTTATAGCTAGATGGAGATAAGATGTATTATATTATTAAGTAGTAATTAGTGGGGGATCAGTTTATTACTTCATAACAATAGAAAACCGATCACCCACTTTATGCCCAGTAGAAGCCTTAATCATGATTCCAATTGTTATATTCAGTCAGTCAGTGAAGTGTCATACGTGATACACGCTTGGGCGGTCATGTCACGAAAGAGACATGATTGACTGGGCAGAAGATTATCCCGCTGTAGGTTGCCATTGCTTTCTGCGGTGAACTGGTTGCCGACCAAGGTTATAGAACCCAATCTGTCCTGTTATTTAACCCATAATTTGAGGGAAGAGACGGATTAATACCTTTTTCAAGTGTATTTGCGCGTAAGTGAATGCAAAGAATTTAACTGTAATTCGAACTCGGCTCCCCGATTTGTCGTTCCGAATCGATATTCACTGCACCACAACGCACATCCTACATAGAACAAGAAAGAAATAATAAATGAAACGAAAATAAATTAATAAATAAAGATATATGTTAGAATAAATAAGAATGAAAGAAAGAATTTAAACTACGATAAAAAGAAGAAAATAAAGATAGAATATATTAAAGGATGAAAAGAAAGAAAGAAAGAAAGAAAGAAAGAAAGAAAGAAAGAAATGCATGGGAGAATCGGTATTAAACTAAATTTCAATTTTTCTATGGCATCCTTTGGTCATTATTTTCCTTTATTTGTTAAGTAGATTACGGTTATTTATATGATTTAAAATAGCAAGGGTTTCTAAAAGACATAAGTAAATATTAAAGGATGAAAAGAAAGAAAGAAAGAAAAAAAGAAAGAAAGAAAGAAAGAAAATATATAAAAGAGAAAGAAAGAAAGCAAAAAGAAACCCAATAGACGCCAGGAAATGTCAAGGAAAAATATAAAACTACAAGAAAAAAAGAATGTATGATTGGATCAGAAATGAAGTCAAGAAGAAGAAGAAGAAGAAGAAGAAGAAGAAAAAGAAGAAGAAGAAGAAGAAGAAGAAGAAGAAGAAGAAATAGAAGAAAAAAAAACTAGAAAAAACTGAATAT
>JBBBDQ010001027.1:1880000-1970000 GCA_037127315.1 Ascarosepion bandense
CAGAAGCCGTGAAAGTATTTATAGAAGAGTCACAGGGAAGCCACGTGATGCTGGTGAGACAGCGACTGCAGCCGGGTTGCCAAGAACCCCGAGGTGAATAACAGGAGCACCCGACTAGATGTGGCATCAGTATTCAATACACGGACGGATGGTAGATTTATAGATGTGCAGGATGGACTCAGACGGGAAAAACATCCTGGCTCTGCACAGTGAACCGACCTTCTTAGCAGCGGATTTAGCAACGGATTCGGTGTAGTCATTCCACTTGGGGTACGGTGAGAGATTGAGGACTTAACTATCTCTTTCTGATATT
Source organism: Ascarosepion bandense (assembly GCA_037127315.1). Classification (NCBI taxonomy): domain Eukaryota; kingdom Metazoa; phylum Mollusca; class Cephalopoda; order Sepiida; family Sepiidae; genus Ascarosepion; species Ascarosepion bandense. The sequence goes on from JBBBDQ010001027.1 coordinate 1,880,314, forward strand.
TTGTATGTTTCGTTTTTGTTTTCATTTTCATTTTCTCGAAAACTTTCTCGTCGCTCATATGTCCGAGCGCCGTATCATCAGCATTCATTTGAAGAACCAGATTTCTGTTGATTCATGTCTTTTCTCCATCTTTGATAAGATTGTCCAGCATTTGCCACCATACAGAAGGACATATATCACGTAGCAGTTCGGTACTCTTTTCGTTGTTGCCAAGAAAAATTTCCTATTTCTTAATACTCTGCTTAGCTTTTAGAATGCCTCTTTGGTTATTAAATACATCTTTTGATTTCAGTGTCACAAATTCCTCTTCGCAGATATTTAGGTCCTGGGCATGACGGTAAACTGCATCTGGCAGCAAGGCCTCTGAGTGGGAGGTTGTAAGAAACATGGAACCACCTCTTAATTGCTGTTGTTCCCAAGTCCACTTTGACCCGGAGTGGTAACACCTGTTAGGATCCCAGCTATGGACTAATAGTTAACCCTCAAACTCAGGTGAAAACTCTATGAAAGTCTAAAAATATATTTATTATAAATTATATTTTAGAACAAGTACAAATTTGTTATATATCCACTACAAATCGTACATTTGTTTCGACATTTTCATTCCTGTCCACACCACCTGATGAGACATTGTAATTTCAATGTCGAAACAATTGTACGATTTGTAGTGGATACATAAAAAAATTGTACATGTTCTAAAATATAATTTATGATAAATATTCACAGCTCTATACATTATATGTCGAGCACTGTTTTAAATTAATGTTTCGGACGTTGTAAAAAAAATTATTCACTCGGATATATATATATATATATATATATATATATATATATATATATATATATAAAGTTGTAAGTTTAAAAGGTATTTTTGACAGTAGTTATTTATTTCTATTATTATATTTGATATTTCGGAAATATCAAATATAATAATAGAAATAAATAAATACTGTCAAAAAATACATTTTTAAAATTAACAACTTTTTAGTAGTTTTTCCTATACATATTAAGACAGTATACGTGGATCATCACTATGTTATATATATATATATATATATATATATATATATATATATATATATATATATATATATGTCCACTTTTTGACAAAACTTCAGGAAGATAAATAATTTTTTACTCTCAGAAATTTAGTTGATTGATCCAGAATCTTCAGTCCAAAATTCGAATTTTTCTCAGAATTTACGCATGTGGATTTTCTTTATGAAGTACTCGATTACTTCAGACATCTTGGAATAAATCTATCTCGGCCACTTCCCGCCATTTTTGTTCCACGATAAATCGTCTTCATCTTTAGAAAAGATTTTATTAATCCTAGACTCATTTAAATTGAATCTACGGACGAAGACAATATGCCATTCTTTGTTGAAGAAAAAAAAAGGCGTATAATAATCTATTCTTAATGCTTTTCATATTTTCTATGGGAAAAATACTGAGATGCATAAATAATGAACAAATTTAGCCGTAACTTAGCAGCGTTGTCTCTTGCCGATTCGGATAAAACATTCGCGGCCAAAATATAAAATGGACCAGACTGTTGCTAGGCAACAACATGACATCGAAATATTATTGTTCTTATGGGAGGGCTGATGAAATCTTATCAATTTTCTAATTCTAATATGAATATCAACTTATTTTTTCGCATCATCATCATCACTATTATCTTTCGAGTGAACTTTTTACACTAGAGAAAATTTGTAAAGTTTACTTAATGGGGAACAAGTGACAAATTGTTCAAGAACATTCTTCAGATTATGAGAGCAAAGACGAAAAATAGAGTTATTTTGAGATCACAAATTTTAATTAAATTTCAAATAAAAAATAAAGTTCTAGAAGACCAAAAATTTAAAGAAAGCGACTTCATAAGCAAAATGAAAAATGAAAAATATAACTGAGCAAGTTCTTTCAATAACTACGTAAACATTTCTTGTCTTCTAATAAATACATATATATATATATATATATATATATATGAATATATATATATATATATATGAATATATATATGACTATATATATATGAATATATATATATATGATATATATATATATATATATATATATATATGAATATATATATATAATATATATATATATATATATATATATATATATGAATATATATATATATATATATATATATATATATATATATATATATATATATATATATATATGTATAAATATTCATATATATATATATTCATATATATATATTATATATATATATTCATATATATATATTCATATATATATATATATTCATATATATATATATATATATATATATATTCATATATATATATATATATATATATATATATATATTATATATATATATATATATATATATATATATATATATATATATATAAGGATAGATAAGAAGTTATATTTATTAAACAAATATGACAACTTTAATTCCACCTAAAAATTACATATATAATGAACAGAATCAATTTAGCAAATACGTCAAAATTTTTATTTCATGTAACGATTACATGTATACCGATTAGGATTAATCAATCAATTACGTCAGAATATTCATTCCTTCTAATGATTAAATTTATACCGATTAGGATTTATTAAACAATTACGTTAAAACATTAATTCCTTAAAATGATTGCGCATACAGATATACCTTATCTTACATTAGAAATTTTTCAAGGGGAGACGACTTAAGTTGAAAAATGAATTACGTTTAATTTACTTGTCTCCGAATTTACGTTTCACTAGGTTAAAGCATTAACAACCATTCCTAGCTCTGTATTCTATCTATAGAAGCATTTTTAAATAATATATCGTCAATAAGAATGTATTTGAAGATCACAAAGAAATAAATTTTAGTTTTAAATATAGTACAGAAAAAAGTAATGTAAATTTACGAAGACATGTATATATATACTTGTAAATGTAGATGTTTACAATTTGATGCTCTTTTCAGTACATTGCGGACTATTTATTTGTGAATGTGGTTTGCTCTATGATATTGTAAATTAAAATTTTAATATATATTTATATATATTATTGAGTTGTAATAATGTTTAGCACCAAGTTTGTTGTTTTTTCAGTAGGTTACCTGATAAAATGTATTTTGGTGGAAGGTTTTTTAAATCTTAAGATCATTAATTTCGGAGTGGAGATAGGGTGTTGATAAGCGCAAAGAGTATGTCATTTGCTCAGTTAAAGTGACACACACTTTGTGCTTATATATATATCTTAGATAGATAGATAGATAGATAGATAGATAGATAGATAGATAGATAGATAGATAGATAGATACGTAAGGACATAAATTAATGATTCAAAATCGAAAGTAAGCCAGTATATGTTAACCACCTGATAATTGCGGAAATACACGAAACACAAAGTCGAACGCCCCGTGGCCCAGGGGTAGACTCGCCGACTGAAGCCAAATCGGTCGGGTTTCGAACCTGGTTTGTGTAGCAATCGGAGTCTAACCGTACTGAAGAGCTGTGATACAGCGAAACAGATCTGTCTGCGGATGACTATATATATATATATATATATCACTGCTTTGGGTTTGTGCCAAACTATGTATATGTTTCTACGTTACACGCCATTTTTACTGGTTTGTTTGCCTCTAATAAAAAGCGAAATTGTTCCAACTGCTAAATTCGCATCTATTTTTCGGGGAGGAAAACAAAGAATGACAGGAAGCGAAACCGATTTGCCATGCGAACGATGGAGGAAGTCAGAAACAACTTCTAGAAAAGCCGGAGGGCGAGTCTTTTTAGAGAGGCTGGTCGATTTATTTCTGTATTTTCCTTTTGGCTGCAAAAGCGGTGTTTATTGTCCGACAGCATGACTCGAACGGCTCCGTAATATAACACAAACCGAAGTCGTAATTACAGTCAGGAAAGCAACGCGTTTGAAATATAATTGACATCGTATTCGTGGGAGAGGCACAAAAAACAAAAAAATCTCGACTCCAGCCACATTCTCACCGGTGATATGTGGCTTCCCTCTGTCTCTTCTTGTTATGGGGAAACACACCTATTCCTCAAATAATGGACTCTCCCTCCTATATTAATAAGCGTTAACTGGAAGTCCATAGGAGTTCTTTAGAGTTCTATTGGAGTTCAGTAGAACTACTAGGCAGTTGATATTAGCCGGCAGTTAGCCGAATACTAAGGAGTCAGCTTTCAGTGAAAGATTACAAAGTTCCTAAAATTTTGGGTGCGTTAAGTCGATTAGCAACCGACATAGCACGATTATAACTTTCAGTGCGAAAACTGCTCCACAACACTTCTGCAAATCTTTTCATATTCTTCTGCTCCGAAGAACTTAAGTTCACTGGTGCCCCCTCCACAAGAATTTACTCGTGCAACACGACTGGCGAAAAGGTCCCACCCATTTACAGATAAATCAACCAAATGCAGCCAACAATTCTACTCCATCAGATTCTTTTCTCACGCTTCCCGCCTGTGGAACTCCCTTCCATATACTTGCTTTCCTGGCGGCTACAATCTCCAGGAATTTAAATGCAATGTCAATACCCATCTCTTATCCACTTCACTCCAGTTCTTTCTACATCACCCCGTGTATCTTGTTCTTTTCCTTTCTCTCTACCTTCGCAACTGTCTTCACACCTGTGTTCACATCCTCTTGCACTTTCTCTGACATACCTGTAAATGGTTCGTCTTTCTTTTCACTCTCCACCTGTCTAAACTTTTACTCTTATGTAGCCCCCCTGCGCATCAGTGGCGGTACCGTCTTACTTGGGGCGAAACGATTAAAAAATAAAAAAATAAAAAATATAAAACGAACTGAAAATAGAATAACTATCGGGTAAAATAATATATATTAGCTGCTATAGCTGCTCAGATTTTGCAACGAAGAAAACGAAAACATTTAATGCCGTAAACATTTACGTGACATAATTTTTAAGGTTATATGTAGTCGATACTCCTCTTTGAGTAGACGCCCAATTTATTAAGCAGTGTTTTCGTTTTCGAGCCTGAATATTAGAGAAATCTAATTAAAGAAAAATTATTTTTCATACAGGATTCGAACCTGTGCTCTTTTCGGGGAAACCGTCATGATATCTGACAGGCTTAAAGAATTCGGCTACAAAGATCCTTCTAGCAGAACAAAGACACAAATGCAACGTTAAACACAGATTTTTACCCTTTCTCGAAAAATGCATTGATGCTTAGTTTTTTATCCTAACGTAAAGAAGGAAATATTATGAATGAATTTTTCATTTATTAATCAGAGAAATACATATTTAATAGTAGATACATCAATATATATATATATATATATATTACGGTAATTAACGAAACTGGTTATAAACAAGCGACAATTTGAAATGATTTGTTTGAACATTATTTTTGATCGATACTCGTATTTAAGTAGATGTTCTGTTTATAATCAAACAGTACAATATATTTATTTCTACCGGCCTGATTATTTATGATAAATTTTGTTGCGAAAATGTTTGTCATTCAGCAGGATTTGAACCTGCGACCCCTATCCACATAGGGGAAGCCACCATGCGATTTGGAGCGTCTTAGACCTCTCGACCACGAATGACGATCAGTCTAAACGAACTCAAATTAAACCTAAAACAAAATTTTCGAATTCATCGGAATAACTATCTCTGCTCTGAAATGTATCGTAACATCAATAAATATAAACATGATACAGAAATTAAAGAAGAATCCTGCCGAATTACACACGTTTTCGTAACAAACATTTATCGCAATTAATCAGACCACTAGATATAATGTATAATACTGTTTAATATATATATATATATATCATAGAGCAAACCACATTCACAAATAAATAGTCCGCAATGTACTGAAAAGAGCATCAAATTGTAAACATCTACATTTACAAGTATATATATACATGTCTTCGTAAATTTGTTTGACAGAAAAAAATTAAAATTTAGAAATTTTACTACCAGGAAGTATCCTTTCCTTGCAATTAGTTTGTTTAAAAAAATGTCTAAGCAGTTACTTCCCCACTACCTAACACTACTAATCAAGGATCAAGCCACATACATCCCACTACCAAAGAAGAAATTAATACTAAAATTCCGCTAGCTTAACCCGATAAAAACCAATATCTCTCAACCCATTCCTTTACTAGAGCAAACATCTGGGCTTAGAACTTTTCTTCAATCTTTGTTTATATTGTGTTGAGAATGCATGTCTTAAAATGACGTTGAAAATGGCTATTCTCCTCTAAGTTTTATCTGAATTTACACACACACACACACACACACACACACACATATATATATATATGTAAATTGATATTGACAGAAAATAAACAATATAATTAAAGTAATTTTATTTGATTTACTCAACAAGTGCTTTAACAAGAAAAAAATTCTTGTTACAAAATAAATTTAATATTTAGTATAATAGCCTTTTGCTTTAATCACAGCCTTCATTCTGTCAGGCATTGACATCACAAGCTTATTCAATGTATTTAATGATATCGCCTGCGAAGCAGCTTGTATTTGTTCCCAAAATGTGTCTTGCGAAGTAACATAAGATTTATCAGTTCGAGAGGGGGGAATAAGAGAAAATTCAGTCATATCCAAGGATAATAGAATAATGAGTAGTTTCAAAATAACTTGTTTAATAGAAAATAGGAAAATGAAATATCAATTCTTTTTAATACATTTCTTTTACACCTAGTTTTAAATAATCAATATTTGTTAGCAATTATTTTCACCCTGTATTTGAATTTCAGTGGGGTTTTCAGAAAATTATCCCTGTCCTAATACTTTTGCACACTACCGGTAGTGTGCAAAATTGTTGGACAGGGGTGATTTTAAACTTTATTTTGATGTCTCATAAAAGATAAAATAGTTCCTGTCCTAATACTTTTGCACAGTACTATATATATATATATATATATATATATATATATATATGGGTTGTGGACAAAATAATGAAATGCCTGTTATCATAATAGTATAATTTAGAAAATTTGATTAAACTGTCAAAAGCTTGTCCATTTTTATGCTTGTTGATTTAATATTAATAATACTTCATTTTTTATTTGCTAAAATTGATACAAATATTATTTAAATAAGTTTATGAAAATCAACTTTCAGGACTATTGAACAATTTTGAGTGATCAACTTCATTCTATGTTTAAGGTACTTTTTCTTGGGAAAAAGCATCTTTCAAGATGATAAATTATCCATTCATACTGCTAAAGTTGTAGCTGAATGGCACGATGAACATTCTTCTGAAGTGGAACATATTATTTAGCCACCACAGTTACAAGGTATCAACATCACTGACCAATTATGTTTCATTTTAGACAAATAAGTGAGAAGTCGATATCCTTCACCATCATCACTGAAAAAATTGAAAACTATTTTAGCTGAAGAATGTATAAAAATTGCACTGGAAATAATTCAAACTTTCTATGAGTCGATATCAAGCAGAATATTATATGTAATCATTTTCAAAGGCTGTCCTAACTCATACTGAAATGATTTGCTTGAAATTTCAAGGTTTTTCCGTTATTTTGTTCAACTATATATATATATATTTCTAGTCCGTAAGCGGCGAGGATAATCAAACAAGATTAACTTAATATAAAATATTAAGTGTTATATCTATATAGAGAGCTGAATGGATGCTATACAGGGCAATATCATATTTATAAAGGAAAACTCATCACGTCATTTAAATTAGTTCTCAATTGAAATGAATTATAATTTACAACCAATTTAAATGAGGTGTTGAAATATATATATAATGATGTGTTTGAACATTATTAAGTAGATAATCTGTTTATAATCAAACAGTATAAATATTTATTTCTACCGGCCTGATTATTTACGATAAAATTTTGTTACGAAAATGTAGCATTCGGCAGAATTCAAACATGCGACCGCTATCCACATAGGGGAAGCCACCAAGTGAGCTGGCGCGTTTAGACCTCTCGACAACGAATGACGATCAATCTAAACGAAATCAAATTAAGCCTATAACACAATTTTCGATTCACCGTAGTAACTATATTGGCTCTGAAATATATCTTAATGTCAAAAAATGTAAACATGTTACAAAAATTTATCGTAAAAAATCAGGCCGGTAGAAATAATGTATAATACTGTTTGATTATAAACAGAATATTTACTTAAATACGAGTATCGATTAAAAATAATGTTCAAGCAAATCATTTCAAATTGTCGGTTGTTTATAACCAGTTTTGTGAATGTTCGTCAATTTCCGTAACATGTTTACAATTGTTGACATTGCGATGCATTTCAGAGCAGATATGATTATTACGAAAATTGTGTTATAGGCTTAATTTGACTTCATTTAGATTGTTCGTCATTCGTCATTCGTGTTCGTGGGGTCTAGACCAATTGATGGCGTCTTCTCGGTGGATAAGGGCCGCAGGTTCGAATTCTAACGAATGATACGCATTTTCGTAACAAAGATTTGTCGTAAATAATCAGGCTGGTAGAAATAAATATATAATACTGTTTGATTATAAACAGAATATCTACTTAAATACGAGTATCGATCAAAAATAATGTTCAAACAAATCATTTCAAATTGTCGGTTGTTTATAACCAAGTTTCGTTAATCTTCGTTAATTTCCGTAACATGATGATTATCGTAAATAATCAGGCCGGTAGAAATAAATATATAATACTGTTTGATTATAAACAGAATATCTGCTTAAATCCGAGTATCGCTCAAAAATCATTTCAAATTGTCCATTGTTTATAACTATTTTCGTTATATATGTCAAAAGATGTAATATATTTTCGTTTATTAATTAGACAAATTGTTATTACTTTGAATGATATTTAAAGTGGTTACCCATATTTGACTGGACGCAACGTGCATTTTTCTTTTTTTAAATAGTAATTTGGTTTACGGCCATATCACGTTGAATACACCGGTCTCGCTCGATCACCGAAGTTAAGCAATGTTGAGCCTGGGTGACCGCTTGGTAATACCAGGTGCTGTAAGCGTTTAGTGACGGATGTGCGTTGTGGTGCAGTGGATATCGGCTCGGAAAGAGAAATCGGTGAGCCGAGTTCGAATATCAGTTGAATACTCTGCATTCACTTAAGCACTGGTACCCTTGGGAAAGGTATTAATCCGTCCCTTCCCTCCAGTTATGCGTTAAATAACAGGGTAGGACTTGGGGCCCTGCCCTTAAAAAACAAATCCCAATGAATCTTGATACACGAAAAGAAAAAGTATTACTAGACACAAAAACTTATGTAAAAACAACAATACATTGTTGAAAGAAAAATGTATTACCAGCAATAAATCAATAAAATTTGGTTGGCAATAAATGACCAACCGAGGTGTTGATATGCCATAAAAAAAAAAGTAGTAATTTATTTTCGTGTACTGGTCTGAAGATTCACGAAATCTTAAGCTTAAGATTTAATAACGTTTATCGTACGAATGGAATTTGTATGATTCATCCTTCAGTTTATATAATGGCGGGTCCCAACTGCAAAAGATCAGTGTTTGTGGAACCAAGGAATGCAGTTTGTGTGAACCCTTGCCAAATATAGATAGAGTAGCGAAAATCTTGAAACATTTCCTCCTTTTTGGGAAAAAGGAATGTAAAGTTTAAAATAATTCATCACCCATAATACACCATAAATAGGGAAGACTGTGCAGCTCCATGCTGAGATAGTCCTATTTAAAGAATATTGCGACAGAAATTGTCTGAAATGAAAGGCAGGCATTTTTATTTAATTATTAATTATTTTTATCGAATCAGACACTTACACATGCAAAAAAAAAAAACTTTACCAAACGAATGTGAGTCAAAAAAAAAGAAGGTAAATAAATATTATTGACGTCATGTATTTAATTATGAAAATTGTTATTGACAGTTTTAATAAAAATATTTCATTTAACGTTGCTAAATTGTTTATCTATTGGGTACGGACGATTAAATTATCAACTCATTAGATAGCCTGTGAGATGAGTATAAATACAGACAGCAAGATTATCTATCTATCTATCTATCTATCTATCTATCTATCTATCTATCTATCTATCTATCTATCTATCTATCTCAGTCTTTTGATATCATATCTATCTATCTATCTATCTATCTATCTATCTATCTGAATCTGTTCATATCTATCTATCTATCTATCTATCTATCTATCTATCTATCTATCTATCTGAATCTGTTCATATCTATCTATCTATCTATCTATCTATCTACCTATCTGAATCTGTTCATATCTATCTATCTATCTATCTATCTATCTATCTATTTCAGTCTGTTCGTATCTGTCTATGCAGCTAGCTAGCTATATCTATCTATCTATCTATCTATCTATCTATCTATTTTTTTCAGTCTGTTCGTATCTGTCTATGTAGCCAGCTCTATCTATCTATCTATCTATCTATCTATCTATCTATCTATCTATCTATCTCAATCTGTTCATATCTATCTATCTATCTATCTATCTATCTATCTATCTATCTATCTATCTATCTATCTCTACCTTTGTGCAAATTATCTGAAACGAAATGAATAACGCCATTGTAAATTTTTTCACAATTTCTCTGATGACGTATCCGTCACTTGGCGTTGTTTCCTTTTCCAACTGCATTTTCCCTTATGTTTTGAACTGATGTATCCAGTTTGTTTCTTCGCCTTGATGACACGACTGACAGTTGAGTGGCTGGCACCAACAATATTCACGGTCTGTAAAGCTTGCCACTTTGTGTGTGCAACGTTACAATTTTCGTTCGCTTCTTTGGTTTAATATTGCCTGGCCGCCATAAACATCTGATGCAATCACGAATTATGCAATGTTTTTGAAGACCAAACCTATTCTATAAATCCCGGAAATAGATTCATATTATTGCACACCACGACAAATGGCTATTCGGAGGAGAAGATAGAAATTCATTACATCCGGACACTCGAGTGGGTGTAAAACTGACCGTATGGTGGAAGAAAAGAAAATTAAGCAGTTGCTGGTATTGAGCACTTTAATCCATATAACATATCATAAAACTTTTATATATATATATATATATATATATATATATATATAAGGCGAGACAGAGATGGAGTGAGGGAGAGAGAGAGAGATTGAGAAAGAGAAAAATGCGAAAAAGAGAAGTGAGAAAGAAAGCGAGTGGTTATCAAAGAAAGCGACGAAAAAAATTCTAAGAAAAGACTAGGATAGACACGAAGAGAGAAAGAGATTAACATCTATCTATCTATCTATCTATCTATCTATCTATCTAGCAATCTATCTATCTCAGTCTGTTCATATCTATCTATCTATCTATCTATCTATCTATCTATCTATCTATCTCAGTCTATTCATATTTATCTATCTATCTATCTATCTATCTATCTATCTATCTATCTATCTATCTATTTCAGTCTGTTATATCATATCTATCTATCTATCTATCTATCTATGTATGTATGTATGTATGTATCTATCTATCTATCTATCTATCTATCTATCTATCTATCTATCTATCTATCTATCTATCTATCTCAGTCTGTTCATATCTATCTATCTATCTATCTATCTATCTATCTATCTATCTCAGTCTGTTTATATCTATCTATCTATCTATCTATCTATCTATCTATCTATCTATCTATCCCAGTCTGTTCATATCAATCTATCTATCCCAGTCTGTTCATATCTATCTATCTATCTATCTATCTATCTATCTATCTATCTATCTATCTATCTATCTATCTAGATTGTATTTACTGAAATTCTATCTTTTACTTTAAAAAATAAAAAAAAATATTTTATTTTAATCTGTTTTGTAAGAAATACAATGTGGCTTAATTTATATACATATATATATATATATATATATATATATATATATATATATATATATATTATAAATTACACTTTAGAACGTGTCAAAACTACAATCTGCTACAAAAGCGTGCATTTTGTTTCGACATTGAAAGAACCATGTCTCATCTGTTAGTTAGTAATGATGGTAATAAATGCTATTTTTTAATAGAAAATTGATGAAAATTCGTTCTCTTTTATTGGCAAATTTTTTCTTCCGGGGATTTTTTCATACAGAGGATAGAAAAATGAGAAAACAAAAAAAGAAATCAAAAAAGGGAAAGAGGTCACAGAGGAAATAAAAAAAAAACAAAGAGGAAAACAAGATAGAAAGAAATAGAGAAATATTAGGAAAGCGCCAATGAAAAATGACTCAAGAAGAAATTGACCTCAAATTTAGGTAGGGAAGTAAAGTATAAGCATACACATATATCGGTCACACGACGTCTGGACTTAAGAAAGAGGAAAAAGTGTGAAAATGCACGGTGGGGGCAGGAAGTAGTCGGGGAAACAACAAGAGTTGCAAAGCAATAGAAATTTGAAACTTTGGCCGGAAGTGAATTGTAGATAGATACATTTATTAATAACATTGTATAAAAATAAATCCTTTGGCATTTTTTTAAAAATGGTGAAATCACATACAAAGAAATAGAAATTATTTAAAAAAACATAGATTTGAGGATATATAAAAATACAAAGCAGACATTCATTAGTGCTAATATAATAAATTAGAAAAATATATTAAAATTAAATTAAAAATAAAATTAAAGGAAAGATTAATGTTAAAACTAACATTTAAATTTAAATTTAAAACAGTAAATAGATCACAATTTGTAATAGAAAATAGATAAAAAACATAAAAAGAAAGATCATATAGTTAAAGTAAATTATCAAAATAGTAAGATTAATACTGTAAAAAGTTTATAATTGCTGGAGTTTCAAACCATAGATTTTATATTTCTAGCAAGATTGTAATGTTAATTATTTAATATGTTTACAATTTACTGTAGTTTCATGCCTCTGATTCAATAGTATGTCATTCTTCATGTATTTAATAATTTCCATTTTTTCTTGTAGACAAAGCAGAAGTGGTTCATTTACTCATCTAGGTATTCTAGTCTGTTTGAGAATTTCCCATTTAAACTTTAGGTGCTTTATTTTTCTTTTAACTTCTAAAAATATTTAGAAAGTCATGTAATATTTTGTTTATCCTTATTAAAAAAAGATGAGAGATGATTGTAAGAACGCTTTAAAAAAACTTCCTTGTATTACTAATAGAAACTTTAGTAACTCTAGAGTTCTCTACAGATGAGATAGAGGACATGTAAACTAGGGATTTAGTTAGACACTAATCAGATAAGGGGCATTGGTTAGGGTTTCTACAATTACAAAAGTTTTTATTATGGGGCAAATTAAAATGAGTAGTAGAATTGTTTTTGTTGTAGAATTTCAATATTTTATTATGTAATTTAACTATTTTTTTCTAAATTGTTAAATCAATTATAACTGAGTTTTAGTGTATTCTTATTGAACATTTTGCTTAAATGATTATTTTTGGGAAAATGTTTATCAATTAATTAAGAAATTTATGTCCCAGTTTAAAATTAACTGATTAAATGGAGGATTATATCATATAATTTTTCTGTTTCTATTTTTCTTTCTGGAGCCATTATATTTTGCCACAAAGTTCATCTCAGAAGATTGGAAACTGCTATCCTTAAGAATTTTATCGTAAATAGTTTGATGTGTTTCGATTATTTCTTTGACAGGGGAGTGTATGTTAATGCGACGTTCAACCGATGATAGAATATGTTCGATAACGGATGGTGGATGATCAGAGCCAGGGTTTATATGAATTGCGTTAGCATCATTTTTCATGTTAGTTGTAAATTATTAGAAACTAAGTCTAGCGTTATGTCTAAGAAGTCAACTTGTTTTATATTAGAATTAATAACTATAATAGATTGCCCTAATTAATGAGTTTAAATGCTAGGGACCCGACCTGCTAGGTTGACCACACAGTAGCATATGATCACATTAATAGAGACCCGCCTCTTCGCATCCATTAGAAACCACTTTCGAGGTTTCAAATCCACTAAAGGCACTGATTTGATAAAGGAACTCTATCGGTCTAGAAAGAATCAGGTTGGGGCTTTCATTTCTTTCTTATCATACTCCTGATGAGATTTGAAATGTTTCCGTGTTAAATCGTGTTTCGTCCTGTGATGAACTTTATCAGAGCAAAAAGAAGAAATGAGCTTTATTCCAAATTATGTATCTATAAACAAACAGTGTTGGCAACTATAAAAAATGCTCACAAATCATTTAAAAAGATTAACAGAATATTTTAGTTTTAGAATTCCTTCATGTGTAGTGCAAAGTCACGAGATGTTAAAATGAAGGAAATTTAACCGTTTTCCTTGGACTTTTTTATGTATCTTAGTCTGTTTGAATATCATTTCCATAAGAAAAGGTGAGTTTAAGAAAAAACCGGGACACAATATATTTTGGTAGGACTGGATGGCTCTCGAGAATGTTTCTTCTGAATAAATTGCGTGCTCTTTTTATACTATTTTTTTAGACTAACATACATACTAAAAAGTTAAAAAAAACGGTTGAATGCCCTTCATTTTAACATCTCGTAACATTGCACTACACATGAAGAAATTCTAAAACTAAAATATTCTGTTAGTCTTTTTGAATGATTCGTAAGCGTTTTTTATAGTTGCCAAAACTGTTTGTTTATAGATACGTAATTTGGAATAAAGATCATTTCGTTTTTTGTTTTTTTGCCTTGATAAATTCCATCACAGGACGAAACACGTAGGCGAGTTAAATACAGTTGTCCTCTTGTCTTCATTTTATTTAACAGTCGTTGATATCTATATATATAAAAGTCAATCTGTGCGTGACTGTTCTTTATGCACGCCTACATTTTTTAAGCTACGCCATTTAAACTTTCTCGGGTCACATATCTACAGGAAAGCCAGGTCGACACATACTTTTTGAGTTTAAGTTCAGCAATTTTCCCTTTCGCACTTTTTGGCCAATGGTGCAGATTGTTTACATTTGCTCCGTAAAACATCTAAGATCTAAGATGGTTGCTAGATTACGTCACAAAAATCAAATCACATGTGTCAAAGGCAACTAAAATACTTTTTATCAAAAAAAAAAATGAGCCTTTATATTTAATTTTTATTCCGACGTTTTAAAAATTCATTTGGTCAACAAAAAAAATGAATATTTTCCCCCGTAATTTTGAAACAAAAGAAATATTAAAAAATGTAGGCGTGCATAGGGAACTGTCACACACAGACTCACAATTTGCTTCTTATATATATATCTAAACTAATTTAAAAATGGAACTTTGTCTGTGTGTGTGTGTGTCCGTTACCTATAGACTCCAAAACGGCTAAACCGATTTTCTTGAAAATTTACACAGTTGTACTATAAGCGTCTGCGAGTGTTCTTAGCTAGGTTTTGTGCTGAGGTACCTCCGATAAATATCGAAAATCGATAGTCGAAAAAATCTGGTTATAGAAGGAGTGGTCCGATTTTAATAAGATTTGATACACTCATAGACAAAGACATAAGAAACGATATTCAGAAGTTTCAAGGTTGCAGTTCTTACAATAATGCAAAAAATCGATAATATATATATATATATATATATATAAAAGCTTTCATTACATCCGAGCAACACCGGGCTATACTGCTAGTAGATTATATTTTAAGTGTCTGCAGAGAATTTAAACATATTTGTTTCGTTCGCTGAAGAAATTAAAATGTTCTGAGTTGCACAGGCAACGCCGGGCTATGATGCTAGTATTTAGTATATACGAATCGTAAACGTAAGTCCATCTATGTTTGCGAGTGTCACACAGAGGATGCTTCTGTTTATGTTACAACAGTACGCAAAAATGGCATCCATAAAACAACAAATACAATTTGCTTCACACATAATTTAAGGAGTGAATGATATTAAATAAAAAAAAAGAAAAAGAAAAAAGAAATCAACAGAAATCGATATCATTATACTAATTGTTATTTTGAGAAAGTATTTACGAAGAGCAAAATTGTGCAAATGAGATTACGCCCATCTTGGCTCCAGAATCGTTTCGGGGTGAAAAAGAAACGAAGAACATTATTTCGCGACGTTATTATATTCCAATTTGCCCGTTTGAAAGTTGTAAATTCATAGTTCGGTTAATTTCTAACTTTCATTTAATAGCAAATTATAAAAATTATAAAAATAAAATGCTAAATAAATACTCAGTGAAGAAACACGAAATGTAGTTAAATTATCAGAAAGAATTTATTGTAATGAAACATTTACTTTGAGGTTAGGTGAGACAAATCTATTAGTCCTGGTCCACGTTCACACACACACACACACACACACACACACACACACACACACACATACATATATATATATTATATATATATTATATTATAACAATAATAATAAATACATATATGTATATGCTCTATTTCTGTATTGAGCACTTTTTGGAAGTAAATATTAAATTGTACAATATATGTCTCTTAGTTTAAACCATTTATACATATATATATATATATATATATATATATATATATATATATATTTAATCATATCACCCCGGTAACGACACTGAAGCGCAGGGGGCTACGTAATAGTGAAAAGATTGGAAAAGAGAAAGCCGGAAACCACTTCCTAAACAGGGAACAAGGGATGAGCCTCTTCACCTGTTCAATAGACGTGGATGGAGTGTGAACCGGGCGATAGTTTAGTCTATCTACTCCAAATTGTGGGCATAATTCTCTCCCCCATGAAAACGAGTTGGTGGTAAATCCCAAAGGATCCTATTAATATTGGATATTAACATTGATCTAGCTAGAAAGCTCAACGTAAATAAATATTTTAATTAAATTCTCACTGTCGAAATCAGTGGTTAAATTTATCAGTGGAAATGGCCATCCGATATAAGAAAATTTGATTAGTATATGCGTGTATATATATATATATATATATATATATATATATATATATATACACACACACACACACACACACATACACACACACACATATATATATATATATATATATATATATATATATACATACATATATATATGAGACATTATGGTTAACTTTCTGCCTTGAAAGAGTCCATCACGGACGAAACGCGTAGGCGATTTAAAATAGTTTTCCTCTTGTGTTTATTTTAGTTAACCATATATATATATATATATATATATTATAAGTGATTATAATCAGAAAATTTACATCGCTTCATGTTTTAATACTACTGTGTTTCGTCAGGCGATGGTTAGCAACTCCTGATAAAATGATTTTTATGAAAATTTAAAAACAATTCCATACCTTTTTCAAACAGGTGAATGAGGTGCATATAGTTAGAATTAGAAAATATACTTGTTGGTACGTCGCGAAAATAGCCCTTAGAATATTTTTAAATATAACCGTTATTTTCCACTCAATAACTGTCGGAACAATATATCAATCCTTCATGCAACAATGACCAACAAGGAAAAAATATGTGGTAAAATTTCGAAAAGCCTTTGTACTACTTGAACTAGACTCTCGAGTTACGGAGTGGGTAATAGATATTGTTTATCAGGTAGAAGATTTGACAAATGTACTTACCTTTGGTGGTTGCTGTCTGAATGGATATTTTCATCTTAAGAAACTAATTAGACAAGCAGAAGAGGAAAACTTACCTGCAAGAAAGAAAAAAAGGTAATGTATTTACAGGTTACAAAACTTTATTAAAGCAATTAAAACAGACATGTTCATAACAAAAAAGAAGAGTAAGAAAAATAATTATGTAATTTAGTAAATATCGTAATATGAGACAAGAAAAATAATATCACTGGGGAACACTCATTTTGTTGCATGTAAAAAAGACTTTTCTAGAGACAATTTGAGTGTGTTGATTTCAAATCTGAAGTCGGTTTTTGTTTGCAAGCTACAGATTTTATGCAATGTGACACTTTTATTTTTTAATTTTTCGTTATTATAGGAAATTAAAAGAATAGCTTATCAATTCTTTTGTGTATTTTATTCAGGGAGGAATTTGCATTTGTAATTTTTGCGTTTGTACATATCATCTGGGAAATCTCATTTAATGCTCAAGCAGTAGTCAGCCATTATGCTTTTGTCCCAGCGCCCTCGGTAGCGTTCTTCCATGACTTTTAGGTCTTGGTGGAATCGTTTTCCTTGTTCGTCACAGCGAACAGGTTGTCAGGGAACTTATCTTGTCAGGCTGTTCAAAAAATGAAACTTTGTGTTCACAAGTTCACTGTAGTTCTCCGCCTTATTGTTTCCAAAGAAGTTCCGAGTGACTGCCACAATGGATAACCATGCTGCATTTTCCAAAGCTGTCATCTTAGCAACAAACTGATTATCACGAATTAGGGTTCAAATCTGTAGGCCATTAAACACGCCTGCTTTGATCTTCTCAAATGATAACATTGGTAAAGCTGTGATGATGTGTTGGAAACATTCACTTTCGGTTTTAAGTGCCTTGACAAATTGCTTCATCAAACCTAATTTGATGTGATGAGGAGGAAAGATGATCTTATCTCAGCTTACAATTGGGTCTTATATGATATTTGGCATGCCTGCTTCAAAGGTGTCAGGAATAGGCCAGTCCTTCTGGACCCAATGTCTGTCGCGTGCTCGGCTATCCCACATACAGAGGAAACACGGAAACTTGGTGAAACCATTCTGTTGTTTAAGAGGAAAGTTGACCATCTTTAAGTCTACACAAATGATCCAATAACATTGAGAAAGATATTAATCCGTATCTACCCTCCAGTTATGGGTTAAATAATAGAACAGATTGGGTTCTATAGCCTTAACTGGCAACCAGTCCATCGCTGGCAACCTGTTGCGGGATAATTAAAATTAATCTATTGTCTGCTTCATCTGTGTCATTTATATATGCACTGAATGAGTGTATCAATAGTTCCAAAAAGTCTAGATGGTCCTGCACAAGCTTTCACCACTTAAATCAAATCACTCTTGCGTGTCTTCTGGTGGTTGACCTTGGTTTCATAACAAAAACAATTAAGGTGGCATATCCTCATATGTTGAATTCGAGAGTTCCTTATATATATATATATCCAGGTGAAGAAGATTCAAGGTTTTACAAATATGAGTCCCTGGCATTTATTTCTTTATATACAGTGCTCAATACAATAAATATTGTAGAGCTTAATATAATCATATGATTATAAATTAATCGCAATGTACACACACACACACACACACACACACACACACACACACACACACACATATATATATATATATATATATATATATATATATATATATATATATATATGAAAATTCAGATAAACCTTAGCTTGGAAATAGCCATTTTCAACATGTCATTTTAAGACATGCATTCTTCAATGAGGAAAAATTCTAAGCCCTGAGGTTAGCTTTAGTAAAGGAAAGGGGTTGACCGATATTGGTTTTTATAGGGTTATGCTAAGGGAATTTAGTAGTAATTTCCTCTTTGGTAGAGGGAGGTATGTGGCTTGACAGTAAATGCTTGGCCAAATTAAATAAAAAACTTATTGTGTCTAATTGGAAGAATAGGATAAATATTGTAATTTATACTTGTTTCTATGAATCATTCGCTTTTTAGTTATTAAGTTTAAAGTAAGTTTAAGGTAGATGCCGCTGTGTTGACGAGTTTGAATCGATTACATTTTTCTTTCGTGCATATTTGTCGCTAGTCTGCCCTCAAAGTTTATCCTGTGTTATTAGTGAGTTAACCGTGAAGATTATTCATACTGCGAATGTGTTGTGGAGTGGTTTTCGCACTGAAGGTTATAATCGTGCTATGTCGGTTGCTTTTGGGCCTTCTGAGTTCTGACACTGATTGCGGTATTGGAACCTCAAACATACCAAAGACGACGTCCATAGTGCCATCTTCTATGAGATCCCTATCGACTGCGCTTTCATACCGTTTTCTAATTTACATGACGTTTGTGTATAAAAATTCGATCCCTGAACCATGTAAATCATATTACCAAATTGTCTATTTATTGTTCCCATTTTAAAGCACTTTATTTCTATTTTCTGCTTTCGTTTCACTAGAAAAGAATTTGTCAAATGGCGATTATATTTTCCTGGCAAACATGACCTCCACTGGCGTCTTGGCAGATGGAGCACTGCTATTAAGGTTTACATGATAGACCTGCAAAAACTGCTGTATAGCCGTATCGGTGATAATACCTCTCGCCTTTCTTAGTGCTCTCTTGAAAGTGTCTACAAAACGCTCTGCCTGTCCATTACTTCTTGGATGATATGGCGCCGTCGTAATATTTCGATCATTAATGACTGACGAAAATACTTAAATTCTCAGGATGTGAATTCTGTGTGGCATTGTCTTTTAAGATACAGTCAACATCTCCTAAATGGGAAAATACCTCGTGCAAAATCTTTATAATCACCTCTGCGTTCGGCTTTTTACATTTGTGTATCTCTAGTCACTTTGAATAACTGTCGATTACTACAAGGTAGCAAAAAACATCAAGTAGACCAGAAAAATCAATGTGTATCCGCGATCATGGAAAGTCTGTTTTAGGCCAGGAATTGAATTTAGTGGGGGTGCTTTAACAGGCAAAGCACACCCTTTGCACGGTTTTACATTGTTTCCAATATATCCCTGTGCCTCTTCTACAAGTACTTTCATGGCTTCTGCTCCGATGAGCTTAGATCACTGGTGCCGCCCAAGCACAAATTTACACGAGATACTAGATTAGCAACTAGGTCCCACCCTTTTACAGTTAAACAAATAAGATGTAACCGTAAATTCTACTCCAACAGCTTCTTTTCTCGCGCTTCCCGCCTGTGGAACTCCCTTCCACAAGTCTGCTTTCCCGACAGTTACAATCTCCAGGTGTTTAAATGTAGGGTCAATAGACACCTCCTATCACACTAACTCCCAACTATTCTCACAACACTCTCATCTACCCAACCCCCATTCTCGGTATCCTCACCCGCCTATCACCCACCCTCAGTTATGTCCTATATTTAACCAGCCTTTCTCCTCTCTACGTAGCCCCCTGCACAGTAGTGGCAGTGACATGCCTTGCTCGGGGTGAAACGCTTATAAAAAAAAATCCTTGTCCATGTCGTGTAGATGGAGTTACTACTTTATCTCCGATTAGTAGTCAGCCGTGTTTTTTTTATCTTTTTTAAGATCAGAATGTAGGCGTGAATGGGTATGGGTGAGAGCCTGTGTGGGGGAGTGATAGTGGAAATATGAATTTGTGTGGAATGTATTTAAGTAGTAGAATATTTTAAACGTGAGCTGCAAAGGTTAATTAAAAGTAAAAACATTAAGAGCAGGTAGGAAATTAGCAAGAGTAGTAAAATTTATTTCTACCCCCCCCCCCCCCGAAGAAAATAGTTATTTCAGCAGAAATCTATATAGTTAGAGGGCTTTTAAAATAGCAAAAATTGACTGGCATAAGTAGTTTAGTTTGAATTTTCAGAAATAGGATCAACTAACCAATGACGAATATAGGTAGTTTAAATTTTCAGGAAAGAGATAGCTAATAATAGACCAGTGGAATAGTAGAATTTCATTTAAACGCTATATTAATAAATAGAGGTAAGAAAACATAATTAGCATTAGCAATTCAAAGTATAGGGGTAGATTTAGTGAAGAAAAAAATTGACGAAGATACCAGAAAGAGTAGCCGCTATTAAAGATCCAAAAATAGGGGCAACTTGGATTTATTATTAAATAAGGGAGGGTGGGAAAATGAACTCTTCCTATTGGTCAGGGTTAACAATAAAAAGTTTGAATTCTGCCGTAAAGAAAAAAAATCCAGACGAGTAGCACAAAAGTAAGGAGCCGGCTTGGTACTTCTGAACCGAAAGTCGGGGTTACTACCGGAGCCGATATGATGTTTAAAAACCCGAAATCGGCAATGAAGGCAGGACAACACTGAAGAGCTCCTTTAAGCACCAAAAATGTATTTATGAACATGTCGTTACAGAGTAAATACACTTCTGAGATATTCTGGTCTTTACTATTTAGTTCGTCCTTTACTTTCTTTATGAACCCATCATCGGACGCTTTGTCTGTTATCTCGTCAATTGTTATAGGAAGTTCCCTGACAGTATTATACAAGATACTTTTATTTCAACCTCTGTTTCTATGGCAGCAATGACTATATCTTCCGTGGGTCCAGCATACTTAGGTATCAATCTAGACAACCCGTCAGCATGACAGATTTTCGTGAATGGAAGAAACTCCATTTTGTAGTTATACTTGAGATGTGCGTTGTGATACAGTGGATATCGGCTCGGAACAAGAAACCGGGGAGCCGAGTTCGAATTCCAGTTGAATCCATTGTATTCACTTACGCGCAAATACCTTTGGGAAAGGTATGAATCCGTCTATTCCTTCCAGATATGGGTTAAAAAGCAGGACAGACTAGGTTCTATAGCCTTGGCTGGCAGCCAGTCTACCGCAGAAAGTAATGGCAACCTACTGCGGGATAATCTTCTGCCCAGTCAGTCATGTCTCTTTCGAGACATGATCGCCTAAGCGTGTATCACGTATGGCACTTAACTGACTGACTTGAGAAGAATGGTTCCCCATCTTTGCAGTCTATTAAGAGTATGTGTTGACAGACCCTTTTTTGATCCCAAAATAGTAAGGAGTGGATCATTGTTTGTCTGAAACAAAAAATACCTTCCATGAATAAATCTATGAAATTTAGACACGGTAAAAAAGATTCCTAAGGCTTGTTTTTTATTTGCATGTAACCCCTTTCAGCTGGTAATAGCGTCCAAGATGCATGAGCACTTGGCTTTACCGATCCATCTTTTAACTTGTGTAAAATGCACGCCCTGATGCCGTAGGATCTAGCCTCGCTGGCTACACTGTTGCCAAGGTTTAGATCGTTGAAATTTCTCTTATCTTTTCAATTATTTTTGTTTCAACAGCACTTGTTGTTTTTGCTGGTGTTTCATCAACTCTACCATTCCACTTTTAAATTCGTCCATTTTACTGCTGTGGTACGTAAAATAAGTAAGGAGAGGAGGAATACTTTTCTCCTTACCCTCTTAACCAACACTAAGTCTGTTTGACTTGTACGATTCTTTTACTGAAAAATTTAAAAGCGGGAGAGGGGGGAAATTTTTACTTTGTCCTCTCAGCGAAAACAATATATGTTTGACTTGTACATTTCTTTTTGTGACTTTTTTTATAATCATATCACCCCGAGCAAGGCGGTAACACCACTGATGTGCAGGGGGCTACGTAAGAGTGGAAAAGAGAAAACCACATCCTAAACAGGAAACAAGGGATGAGCCTCTTCAGATGTTCAATAGACGTGGGTAGAGTGTGAACCGTGCGATAGTTTAGTCTACCTACTCCAATTAACAAGATTCACCAACCTACTTCCTAATCACTGAATTAAATTTGTATAAAGCCTATTGTTTTGAAGGGTTTCTTTATTTCGTTGTCAGTGTTGTAATTACACTGGATACCGTTTTGTCGTAGAGTTTGATCAAAATTCCTTCCATCACCACTGTTGTTGACATTAGCCAAAATACTTTTTTATGACTTCATATAAAGTTCGTTTCTTCGAATCCTTTTGTCACCAAACTGTTGTGACCAAAGTGAAAAGGTTTAGGAAATAACAAAAAATGTGTTATAGAAATATTGTATATTTAACAGTAAATACAACAAAAGAGTATTACTAGTGCGCGTATCAGTTGTCTCGCGTTCAATCAATTCGACTGTTCCCCCAAGGCCTCCTCTTCTACTAATCTTTCAGTAGGCGGAATAGTCCAACATATACTTTTTAGAGGGAGGACACCACAATAGAAAGAAAAAAAAAAACAAAAAAACAAGAAGGGCGGAAAATAATGAAAGAAAGAAAGAAGGAAAGAGAGACAGAAAGAAAGAAAATAAGATGAAAACATAATAAGGAAAGAGAATAAAAAAAAAGAAAGAAAGAAAGAAGGAAAGAGAGAAAGAAAGAAAATAAGATGAAAAGATAATAAGGAAAGAGAATAAGAAAAAAGAAAGAACGAAAGAAAGAAAGAAAAAGGAAAGAGAGACAGAAAGAAAGAAAATAAGATGAAAACATAAGGAAAGAATAAGAAAGAAAGAAAGCGAGAAAAAATAAGATGAAAAGATAATCAAGAAAGAGAATAAGAAAAAAGAAAGAAAGAAGAAAAGAGAGAAAGAAAGAAAGAAAATAAGATGAAAACATAAGGAAAGAGAAAAAGAAAGAAAGAAAGAGACAAAGAAAGAAAATAAGATGAAAAGATAATAAGGAAAGAGAATAAGAAAGAAAGAAAGAAAGAAAGAAAGAAAGAAAGAAAAAAAGAAAAAACACTTAAATACTCAAAATTATTGGCCTTGTACACATAATATATACACTATTTTATTTTAGTGTATGAAACAGAATGATTGACTTTACGACACAGCCTTTTATATTGGGGCACTGACATCCCCCTGCGTTCATTCATTCCCCCATAATTTGACGGAGAAACACATAGGCTGTTGGTATGTTGAGGTACTGCTGGCCTGCCGGTGGTACTCATAATGATCCTGTAGCAACGAACCATGGGTTTCAACCTACTCATCATCTAATGAGATCTTTGTTGGGGGCATTGTATTTGCTATTGGGGGATTGGTTGTATGAATTAAATGTCCATGGACAGGCCATCATGGATGACTGCTTTTGCATTTGATGACTTCTTATCAGCCGATTTTTTTAAAAATTAGACACCAAGAAAAGTTTTTTAATATTTTGCCGATAAAACTTTATTAAGTTTGGGGCCTTTTTAAACGAGGTTATGCTGTTTCTTTTTTCGTGAATTAGTTGCGGTACTTAATTTAAATGTGTTGCTGTTAATTTCTCTGCAAAAATATAGGTCAGTCAGTTAAGTGCCATACGTGAAACACGCTTGGGCGATCATGTCTCGAAAGAGACATGACTGACTGGGCAGAAGATTATCCCGCAGTAGGTTGCCATTGCTTTCTGCAATAGACTGGTTGCCGACCAAGGCTATAGAACCCAATCTGTCCTGCTATTTAACCCATAAATGGAAGGAAGAGACGGATTAATACCTTTCCCAAGGGTATTTGCGCGTAAGTGAATGCAATGAATTCAACTGGAATTCGAACTCGGCTCCCCGATTTCTCGTTCCGAGCCGATATCCATTGGAACACAAATTTTTCTATAAAAATGTATTTTTATATTTTTTACTGTTGCATTGATTGTCATTTAGCTATAGAAATGTCCTATTGTTTTTTGGGTTGCGGTGGTGGGAGTGCGGGAAACTTTCTTTGCTCATAGCTAAGACCACAACAGATGCTATCATCCCGGGTAAAGATCAACCCGGGAGCAACATTTAAGAGTTAGTCCCATGCTTCTCAGAATCTCTACACTCGATTTGCTGCCGGACGTAGTTTATCGTCACACCTAAGATACTTTTCAGTTTGTGGTGTAGTTTGTCGATCTGCCTATATTTTACGTTATTGATAATTCTATGTAGAAGATTCGACACTGGTTTTGTACAAAGATCAAGTGCG
The DNA here is from genome assembly GCA_037127315.1 of Ascarosepion bandense. Taxonomy (NCBI): domain Eukaryota; kingdom Metazoa; phylum Mollusca; class Cephalopoda; order Sepiida; family Sepiidae; genus Ascarosepion; species Ascarosepion bandense. Next base: position 1,905,769 of record JBBBDQ010001027.1, read on the forward strand.
ATTTTTCTTCTTTGTTAATAGTTATTTACCGTTTGTGTCAACAAGGCAAGAAAAATTGGACTTAGTATTTCATTAGTAAAGAAGAAGTTTCACTTAGAGAGCTTTTTTTCCAGAACTGTTTCTTTGTTTATTAGACTCCTGAGAAGATGTTTTCCTAATTACTACAATGTTAACCACTGCCTGTCTAGGTCAACGGTGATCTTAATTCTCTTACGTCAGTACAACAACCTTATTTAGTAACATTTCTTCCTTCAGTGGCTCTTGTGACTTGTACTGAATGAACATTTATGAAAAAATCTATTAATAATCAGTTTTTACTTGTGCCCGTGTTATATACCTACCTATGGGTATACTCCAATCCTCATAAATAAGTTGGACGCTATTGTAACGGGTGGGGGATTGCTGTCCACCAATAAACGTCACTCAGACGAGATTTTGATACCGGGTGGAGAGTAATCCCGACAAAGTTCCGTCGAAGGATAGAGTCTCGTATGGAGAAAAATAGATAATTAATTCTGCCCGAGCTATATGGCTCAGATCACCCACCAAAAAGACTTGTACCACATTTTATCTCAAGTGGGGAGGTACATAAATATCTATATAGTTTTGTAGCATTTCACCACTAGCAGTGGTTATCTACTTCAGTGGTTATCTATTTCAGTGGTTATCTACAAGTATTGTATTTTGTTGATGTTATAAAGATTACTATTTCATTTTCCCACCTTCGTTATGGTGATTTCTCATTCAGCAACCATTTTAGGTTACAACAGTCCGACAAAAGAAAAGTATTTTTCCTCTATGACATCAGAAACCTGCGTATAGCATGTATTACTGTTGTAGATTCTGGTTGAGAAACCACACAAAATAATAAATAACAAAAGCAGATATGGAGATAGAAAATGTAAGTTATATTGAATAAAAATATACAAACTGGAACACAGGTTAGTCAAATCAGGAATACTAGGAATATTATTAGTAGAATCAATATATAAAGTTTTGAATTGAAGTATGTCCAGGTAATGAGTCTATATTCTTACCGACCAACTAGCGGCTGGAGCTCAACTCAACGGTATTTACCCACCTTCCCACGTAAGGCAAGGTGTGACAAAAGGTCTTTTAATGTGGGTCTTCCCGGCCATGTAGCCAGACCAAAAATATCTGTCTCTCTTTCCCTAGTCGGGATTCTACCCTTCGGTGGAACCACGGCTGGGTTAGTGCTCTCCACCCGAGGGCAGAGAGCTGACAGTGTCAATTGTAGCAGAGGCATTTTTTTTTTTTTTTTTATAAGCGTTTCACCCCGAGCAAGGCATGTCACTGCCACTACTGCGTAGGGGGCTACGCAGAGTGGAGAAAGGATGATTAAATATAGGAAATGTCAGAGGGTGGGTGATAGGCGGGTAAGGATACCGAGAATGAGGGTTGGGTAGATGAGAGCATTCTGAGAATAGTTGGGAGTTAGGGTGATAGGAGGTGTCTATTGACCCTACATTTAAACACCTGGAGATTGTAACTGTCGGGAAAGCAGACTTGTGGAAGGGAGTTCCACGGGCGGGAAGCGCGAGAAAAGAAGCTGTTGGAGTAGAATTTACGGTTACATCTTATTTGTTTAACTGTAAAAGGGTGGGACCTAGTTGCTAATCTAGTATCTCGTGTAAATTCGTGCTTAGGCGGCACCAGTGATCTAAGCTCATCGGAGCAGAAGCCATGAAAGTACTTGTAGAAGAGGCACAGGGAAGCTACATCACGCCGGTGTGAGAGCGGCTGCAGCCGGTCTGCCAAGTCAGTATCAACCACGTTACAGATCCTCCTTTGTATTTTGTCAAGAAGCCCAAGGAGAGCAGCAGGGGCACCCGACCAGATATGGCAGCAATATTCAATACACAGGCGGATGGTAGATTTGTATATGTGCAGAATAGATTCAGGTGGGAAAAACTTCCGGGCTCTGCACAGGGAGCCGACTTTCATAGCAGCAGATTTGGCAATGGATTCAATATAGTCATTTCATTTGAGGTCCGCCGAAAGTGAAAGGCCAAGGAGGCGTAGTATTTTACTCTCTGGGAGGCTAGCCTGTCTCATACTGCTTTACAACTTAACTGCTGCTCTCTGTATAGGCAGGATTATATGTACACCTTAGATGAGTCCAAAATGATGTGCAAAAAGTGGTGATCACCAAAAATTACGCAGTAAGCATTTCAGAATTCTGAAGCCAGTTCAACCTCACCCACTGTATTCACCCAAACTTGAGGCAAATCCACTAACCTTTTCGATCCATTCAAACATCTTTGATAGAGAACATTTTCTCTGATGAAAGACAGAGGAAAGAGTTTATCGAAGAAATCAAATTCTGAAGAGTTTTACTCAAATGAGATCGAAAATTGGCAATAAGTCATTGCACAAAATTCTGCATATGTAACTGAATAAAATATAATTGTATTATTAACATTGTTCGGACTGTTTTCTTCATCTTTATTGCCATGTTTAATGATGATCCGAACAATGTAAATAATATAAATACTAACTAATCTCAGAATTATAGAAAAATAAAGGGTTCAGTTCAAAATTCCTAGCACCCGAAAACTAGAGCGTACAATGGCCGAAATGTCGTAAACATAACAATAAAGATAACGACAATAGTCCGAATGATGTTAATAATGTGAATACCTCATCTCAGAAATATAGATAAACTAGCCGTTGCTCGGGTGTAATGAAAGCTTATATATATATATATATTATCGATTTTCTGCACTATTGTAAGAACTGCAACCTTGAAACTTCTGAATACCGTTTCTTCTGTCTTTGTTTATGAGTGTATCAAATTTGATTAAAATCGGACCACTCCTTCTATAACCCGATTTTTTTTATTTTCGATACAAAACCTAGCTAAAAACACTCGCAGACGCTTATAGTATAACTGTAAATTTTCAAGAAAACCGGTTCAACCATTTCAGTGTCTATAGGTAATGGACACACACACACACACACACAGACAGAGAGAGAGAGAGAGAGAGAGAGAGAGAGAGAGAGAGAGAGACAAAGTTCCGTTTATAAATAAGTTTAGATAAAGTGTTTTTAACACTGTAAGTGCTTCTTATGCACACACGTTAAAACGAGTATCGACAGACCCTGGATTCGAACTCTTGAATAGATATTTGGAGGATATCTCTGTGTGTATATTTTTTCATTTCTTAGAAAGGGCTGAGAGAGAGAGAGAGAGAGAGGGGGGTGGGGTGGGGGGGAAATAAGTGCTAGGGTGGCCGAGAGAAAGAGAGAGGCGAAACAAAGGGCATTTACGAGATGACATCAATTGATAACAATTTAGCAATAAACAGTTGGCCTTGTAAAAGGGAGATAATTATGTTTCTTTCTCTTTCCTTGTTGTCTTTTGCTCTCCCTTTTTCTCTCTCTCGGAGAAAGAAAATGAAGGATCTATCGAAGGTGAAAATTATCGGTAAATTTATAGAATAGACCACCCACGTAAGGATGTAATTGTAATTAACGCTAGTAGGTGAATGTATAAAATCAACAGAATCGTGTCTGCAAGCTACCAGGATGGTGAAAAACCGTGAGTGGGTGATCTAAGCCAGATACACGAAGTTGACGTTCAATTCTAATGGGGAGGCATTCCGATCACTTACCACCCCAAACCATATTGAAACGGTTTCGACAGAAACACAACGGAATTGAAAATCAAACCGAAGAGCAAATCGTCAGCGGAGATACGTCAGACAGACGAGATAACGCGTGAAGTGAAAACGCAGGAAAATTCTCTATCTTCCACACTCTAGTAACACGGAATATCGCTAACAGGCGGAACCCCGAGGCAGAGGAGCATAAATACCGTATTACGTCTGACAACAACAGACATAGTAGCAGTAGTGATTTGCAAACTCTGAAAAAAAGGTGGATTGTATTTTATTTTGGTTCGTTTTTTTTAAATTTCTCTCTCTTTCTCTCCATCTTTTGATGTCAGAGGATTACAATATAATCATTAGTTCATATAGACTGCTCTTCGCTATTGCCTTGTATTTTTTTTGTTCTTACCCCTTTCTCTTATTTTTGCGTGTGCGCCGAACAACCTCTTTTAGTCGAGAAACGCAGCACAAAGTCGTTCTTTTTTCGCAGGTCCGTAGCTTTCTCTGAGATAAAAAAACACAACGTAGCAGAGGAAGTGAAAGATTTTCGACTGATCATTTGACATCTTCGAGCACATGGAGGCGGAACGGACGCAAACAGCTGCAGACTCAGGTGCGACTAACTTACGGCAAGTTAACGTACGCAACGCGAACTTACACCGTGAGACCGAGGTGTGCTGGCGTCATAGGTTCAGTTCAAAATACCAAGCACCTAAAGAGGGCCGTAGTGTAAAACAGCCGAAACGTCGTAAACACGGCAATAAAGATGAGGACAACAGTTCGAACAATGTAAATAATGTAAATACTACCTCATCTCAGAAGTATAATTGGCAAAGCGTACAACAGCCGAAACGTCGTGAACATGGCAATAAAGATGAGGACAACAGTCCGAACAATGTAAATAATGTAAATACTACCTCATCTCAGAAGTATAATTGGCAAAGCGTACAACAGCCGAAACGTCGTGAACATGGCAATAAAGATGAGGACAACAGTCCGAACAATGTAAATAATGTAAATACTACCTTATCTCAGAAGTATAATTGTCAAAGCGTACAACAGCCGAAACGTCGTGAACATGGCAATAAAGATGAGGACAACAGTCCGAACAATGTAAATAATGTAAATACTACGTTATCTCAGAAGTATAATAGACAAAGCGTACAACAGCCGAAACGTCGTGAACATGGCAATAAAGATGAGGACAACAGTCCGAACAATGTAAATAATGTAAATACTACCTTATCTCAGAAGTATAATTGGCAAAGCGTACAACAGCCGAAACGTCGTGAACATGGCTATAAAGATGAGGACAACAGTCCGAACAATGTAAATAATGTAAATACTACCTTATCTCAGAAGTATAATTGGCAAAGCGTACAACAGCCGAAACGTCGTGAACATGGCAATAAAGATGAGGACAACAGTCCGAACAATGTAAATAATGTAAATACTACCTTATCTCAGAAGTATAATTGGCAAAGCGTACAACAGCCGAAACGTCGTGAACATGGCAATAAAGATGAGGACAACAGTCCGAACAATGTAAATAATGTAAATACTACGTTATCTCAGAAGTATAATAGACAAAGCATACAACGGCCAAAATGTCGTAAACATGGCAATAAAGATGAAGACAACAGTCCGAACAATGTAGATAATGTAAATACCACCTCATCTCTGAAGTAAAAGAGACAAATACAAAGTGTAATTGTTTTTTATATTTTTGAAGAAAGGTATCGTCAAAACAAATTTCTTACGCAACTTAAAAGCCATATCAATCTCTTCATTTTTAGAACTTCTAGTTCAAATCGATATAACAGACAGCATATGGACGGCAGCTTTCAGGAACAATGAATAGAAAAACTGTTACAATTTAGTCTCGTTTCTTATTAAAGTTAATCTTAGTAAATATCGTCTTTCCATCTGTCACGATCAGTAATGGACAGAACCTCTCTCGGCGGTGATTGTCTCAACTTATTACCAGCGATAAATTGCACCGATCAATTAAACACTGAAGCCGCCATTAGCATGATGGCGGTGGGATATCGGAAGCAGCGGTAAATGCAAAACAATGGAGAAAGAGATTCATACTTAATTCTCAAGTGATGAAAGCAGCTGCGATCAGGATTGCAAGTTGATAAGGCAATTACTCAGGCTTTTACGAACTGTAGCATGACGTCGTCGTTCTGTCATAGCCTCTTCAACCTTCGTTACTTATTTGGTTACTTACTATCTATCTATCTATCTATCTATCTATCTATCTATCTATCTATCTATCTATCTATCTATCTATTTAAGTCTGTTAATATCTATCTATCTATTTCAGTCTGTTATATCTATCTATCTATCTCAGTCTGTTATATCTATCTATCTATCTATCTATCTATCTATCTATCTATCTTAGTCTGTTCATATCTATCTATCTATCTATCTATCTATCTATCTATCTATCTATCTATTTAAGTCTGTTAATATGTATCTATCTATTTCAGTCTGTTTATATCTATCTATCTATCTATCTATCTATCTATCTATCTATCTATTTCAGTCTGTTTATATCTATCTATCTATTTCAGTCTTTATATCTATCTATCTATCTATCTATCTATCTATCTATCTATCTATCTATCTATCTATCTATCTTAGTCTGTTCATATCTATCTATCTATCTATCTATCTATCTATCTAAGTCTGTTAATATCTATCTATCTATTTCAGTCTGTGTATATCTATCTATCTATCTATCTATCTATCTATCTATCTATCTATCTATGTGCATTGGGCAGCTCGGTGTGGTGTAATGGCTAGAAAGTTTGTCTCGCCAGAACCTATTACAGCCGTGTAGTGATTTCGATTCTCGCTGGGTGTCCCATACTTTTGGCCTTGTGCCACATCTATGGGGCACTTAGAAAATCGCCCATTTATCACAAGCAATTCATATCTATTTTGATCTCATTCAAATTATTATTCATCTGATTTTCTACCGTTTCCTTCCCATCCCCTCTGCAGATATAAGTTTGTGTGCATATATATATATATATATATATATATATATATATATATATGTGTGTGTGTGTGTGTGTGTGTGTTTATCATGTGTGTATAGTGAGTTTCTGTTCGTCTCTGATTCGTCTGTATTCGTCTCTTCATATATCAGTAATTTATACAAATATGACCCCTGGAGCAGATTAATCTATGAATATGAAAAAAAAAAAAAAAAAAAAAAGTATTTAATGTTAACCAATTTAAATGCTTTTATGCTGAAGGTTTTATTTTCGATATTCGAAAATGATCGAAATGTCCTCGTATTTCTCCGACGAATTGCAGTTCATTGTGGAAACTTCGAACATTTCAATTCACGAAACAGTCGGATAAATAATGGTAACTTTATGCGCATAATAAATAAATGTCTATATTTTTTAAATGAGGATTTTTGTTGCGATATTTCAATATATATATATATATATGTATATATATAAAATCTAAGTGAGCCAACAACCTACCACGGTTTTGCTTAACAGCTCGTGTCAGGAAAAATTGGCTAAAGACTTAGGAATTATGCCAATTTTGTTTGCTCTACTTTCGCGTTGGGTGCTTTGTGTTCTCTGCTTTCGTATCGAGTTCTTTATTGTTAAGGTTTTGGTCTTGGTTTTTTTTCTTTCTCACGAATGCTTGACTTTTTGTTCAGGTATTTCATTTGTTTCTTTTTTTCTTCCCCTTCTTTTCCCTGCGGGTTAGTTCCCGGTGGGTTTCAAGACGATCTCAGTTGTAGTTTAATTATTGATAATCTTGACAGAATTATTCCTGTTGTTATTAGTACTATAACTATAATTAATATATATATATATATATATATATATAAATTAGTTTCTGTGGTTTTCTTTCTTCAGATGAGTAGAAATTCACACAAATCTCGTACAAGACATTTTTTCTGACTTCTTTCTTTCTTTATTTCTTTAAATTGGGCACATTTCTTTCTTTCTTTGAAAGATATTTGACTGTTTCAAAGAAATGTTTATTATTGTGTTAGTATGTTTGCAACATGGCACAGAGAAGAAGAATAAAGAACTTGGGTAAATGAATGGCGGAACGCCCGGTTCACACTCCACCCACGTCTATTATCGCCCGGTTCACACTCCACCCACGTCTATTATCGCCCGGTTCACACTCCACCCACGTCTATTATCGCCCGGTTCACACTCCACCCACGTCTATTGAACAGGTGAAGAGGCTCATCCCTTGTTTCCTGTTTAGGATGTGGTTTCCGGCTTTCTCTTTTCCAATCTTTTCCTCTTTTCCATTCTTTTCCTCTCTTTTTTTCAATTGGAGTAGATAGACTAAACTATCGCCCGGTTCACACTCCACCCACGTCTATTGGACAGGTGTAGAGGCTCATCCCTTGTTCCTTGTTTAGGATGTGGTTTCTGGCTTTCTCTTTTCCAATCTTTTTACTCTTACGTAGCCCCCTGCGCATCAGTGGCGTAATCGCCTTGCTTGGGGTGATATGATTAAAAAAAAAACAAAAAAATCAAGGATTAATGAGAGATGATAAAAGGGAAAAATTTATTAAGAGCTACAAAGAACAGGAAATTGTGAAGAGCCATTAATCTTTATATTCTGAAGGAAAATGACTCATAGAGAAAAGAAGAATGAACTTGGATAAATAGATGGCAGAGCAAATCTAAGGAGTTATGACAAAAAGGCAAAATTTATTAAGAACTACAAAGTTCAGGAAATTGTGGAGAGTCATGATCGCCTACGAGACACGGCATATAGAAGAAGAAAAATGTAGTTGGAAAAATGGATGGCGGAACAATATTTACGAGCGATGATAAAATGGTAAAATTTATTAAAAGCTACAAAGTCCAGGAAATTGTGGAGAGCCATGATCGCCTATGAGACACGGTATATATAAGAAGAATAAATTTAGGTGAATGGATGGCGGAACAATAGTTACGAGTGATGATAAAATGGCACAAGTTATTAAGCGCTACAAAATTCAGGAAATTGTGGAGAGCCATGATCGCCTATGAGACGCGGTATATAGAAGAAGAATGAACTTGGGTAAATGGATAGCGGAACAATATTTACGAGTGATGATAAAATGGTAAAATTTATTAAGCACTACATAGTCCAGGAAATTGTGGAGAGCTATGATCGCCTATGTTCCGAATATATACGGCATATAGAGAAGAAAAAGAATCTCTACCATTTTCTTGTCATCGTGTGTTGCCTCTTTCTCATCATCTCGCTGGGGTTAGGGGTTAAGTGTTAAGGTCATCTTTGTTTTCTTTTCTCTCATTTTCTTTTAGGATAATCTCATTCACCAATCTCACTTGGACATTTCTCTATCTCTCCCACTTTGAGTTCTCAATTTCATTCAATTATTTTATTTCCCTTCAACTCCTTATGACCCCTCCTCCTACACTACGCTTCATTCAAAAGCCTGCTTTCTTTTAGTTTATTCGTTTGCTTGTCTTCGATTTCCGTAATCTTATTCCGTGGAAGGACATCGATCTAAGACAGTGGTTCCCAAAATGTCTTCAGTCATTTGCCCCCTACACTCAGTTCAACCATCCAGATTTCCCCCTTCACGTGTATTACAGAAAGAGCAGTTAAAACACACTGAGACTATTTACTAATTTATTTTTCAAATGTACAAATCTACTGATAAACTTATAGTTACAGAGTAAAGTGGATAAAGAGCAGTTGGTAACAACTAAGCATAGCCATAGAGAGCGTCCATCCAGGTTTCCCCCTTCATGTGTATGAGAGAGCAGATAAAACACACTGAGACTATTTACGATTTTATTTTTCAAACATACAAATATACTGATAAACTTACAGTAACAGAGTAAAGTGGATAGAGAGCAGTTAGTAACAACTAAGCATAGCCATAGAGAGCGTCCATCCAGATTCCCCCTTCATGTGTTTGAGAGAAAGAGCAGTTAAAACACACTGAGACTATTTACTAATTTAGTTTTCAAATCTACAAATCTACTGATAAACTTACAGTAACAGAGTAAAGTGGATAGAGAGCAGTTAGTAACAACTAAGCATAGCCATAGAGAGCGGTTAGTAACAAATAAAAAGAACTTTTGTTTGCTCTTCTACTTCAGAATTAAATTAGTGAGAAGAGTGATACTGCTTCTTGTGCACCAGTGTATCAATAACAGGGCTAGCTTTGGCAAGCGCACAACGTATGTCTCATTCCACCTCTAGACGGTTTCATGCTTTGGGCTTGATTCTGAGTAAAGTAGAAAATTCTCACTCACAAAGGTAGGTTGTGGAAGACAGAATGAGTAGGTAGTGTAATTATTTTCCCCCTGGTAGCTTCAAATTTTCCCCAGGGGGAAAATTCCGCCAGTTTGGGAAACGCCGCTTGTTGCGTCTTTACTTGGATCGGCGTTAAAATGCATTCCTGATTTTTTGCGTATTCTCATTTAATATGGCACAGACCAAAAATTCTGTGCACAGAAGTTGCTTATTCTTTCTTTCATATGCCATATGCTGGACGATCATGCCTCTCTACAGCATCTCTTGTTTCGTGCTCGAGGTAAATTTTCTGATTTTTTAATTTATTTTTGACATTTATTTAGTATTTCTGAACTACAGTTTGATTTAATCCAACCGTTTCTATCAAATCGTGAAATGAAAGGAGGGCGTGGAGAACCTGATCCCAACAGGCCAGATAGAGGGAAAAAGAGACAGCGGAAAGCAGCGGATTACATATTTGAAGAACCTGATCAGGTGGATGACGGAACGAGGGTTGCGTGGTGTAATGGGAGAAAGCGTTGTAAAAGCCACCAGGGATAGGGAGATGTTTAAGGCCATGATCGCCGACGTTCTGAAAGGACAGGGCACATAAAAGAAATAGCTAACATTTTGTTTTTTGATTTTTTGCCTTCATAAGGCCCGTTACCGGACAAAACGCCTCGGATAAAACTAAATAAAAATTTTTCTCTTGTGACTTTCTTTTAATCATATATATATATATATATATATATATATATAAACTTATTTATAAATGGAACTTTGTCTCTGTGTGTGTGTGTGTGTGTGTGTGTCCGTTACCTATAGACTCCGAAACGGCTGAACCGATTGTCTTGAAAATTTACACAGTTGCACTATAAGCGTCTGCGAGTGTTCTTAGCTGGGTTTTGTGTCGAGGTACCCCGATAAATATCGAAAATCGATAATGGAAAAAATCGGGTTATAGAAGGAGTGGTCCGATTTTAATCAGATTTGATACACTCATAGAAAAAGACATAAGAAACGATATTCAGAAGTTTCAAAGTTGCAGTTCTTACAATAGTGCAGAAAATTTGATATCGATATCAGGAAATCAAAATTTGACTTACATCCATTGATTTTTCTTTCAGTCTACGGTTTCGCCTTAACTGGAAACAACTATTGCTTTTTAGTCTTTCGTGTCACCGTCCAAAGAGTCTGAGCTCCAGGATCATGGATTAGTTTTAAAGCTTTCATTACACCCGAGCAACGCCGGGCTATACAGCTAGTATATATATATATATATATATACGCATATGGTCGATTTGTCAGTAAGGTGACTTCTAGATGTTATCTCTCTGGAGTAGGCAAAAAAAACAAACTATGCAACGGGTTGACATAAGCCTTGTGAGCGAAATTCAAATGGCGGCTACCTTCGAGGAGCCGTCGATGGTTGTGCTAGCTCAAAGTCAGAAGTAATCGTGACCGAGAATTTGTGTGTCCTGGCCTTGGTCATACTGTAGTTGAGATCGGATAAAGCGCACTCTCCCAGAAACAATGACTAAGATCCGCTCAGCATAGTTGCGATATAGACACAAGTGAGCACTGTGGGTCTTGAACAAACACAAGTGTGCCTAAGCAAGTGTCTGCAATGGGGATTAGCTAACCATCCAACCATCCGACCGTGCATAGAATACTGCTGTCATATATGGTCAGACACCCCTGCTGTTCATCTCTGAGTTCTCGACAGGCGCCAAAGGAGAATCTGCAATGTAATTGGTCCCGACCTGGCAGCTCGACTCCAGCCACATTCTCACCGGCGGAATGTGGCTTCCCTCTGTCTCTTCTATAAATATTTTCATGGCTTCTGCTCCGACAAACTTAAATCATTGGTGCCCCTCCACAAGAATTTACACGGGCAACCAGACTGACAACAAGGTCTCACTCTTTTACAGTTAGATCAACCAAATGCAGCCGACAATTTTATTCCATAGAGCTTCTTTTCTCGAACTTTTGGCTTGTGGAACTCGCTTCCGTATATTTGCTTTCCTGACGGCTACAACTTCTAGAAATTTAAATGCAGTGTCAATTCCCATCTCGTATCCACTTGACTCCAGTCTTTTCTAATATCACCCCGTGTATCTTGTTCTTTTCTTTCTCTCTGCCTTCGCAACAGTCTTCCCTCCTGTGTTCACATCCTTCCCTTGCCATTTAGCTGATACCCCCTGTAACTGATTCCTCTTTCTCTTCATTGTCTTCTTGTCTAAACTTTTACTCTTATATAGCCCGCTGCGCATTAGTGGTGGTAACGCCTAGCTTGGGCTAAAACGATTAAAAAATCATCCTGGTAGTTGGTTATCTTCGAATACGAGTGGCCAGTCATTATATATATTTTTTGACAGTAGTTATTTATTTCTATTCTATATATATATATATATATATATATATATATATATATATATTTGCTATTTCAGACCCAACACCAACATCAAATTACACCCAGCACGCCTCACCTGTGACAGCCAAAATATAATATATTTTCTCTTCTGCTCAATATGTCCAAATAGTGGATATATTGGTGAATCTGGAAACAGTTTTAGATTCCGTTTTAATAATCATAAACTAAGCATACGCCCAAACAACCCTTATTCCCCCCTAGCTGAACACTTCACTCAACCAGGACACACATTAGAAAACTGTAAATGTTTTCTGATAGATTCCGATTTTAGTTCTACATACTCACGCAGAAAGAAAGAAAAATACTGGATTTTAAAATTAAATATACATAGCCTAGGGTTAAATAGGGACTTAGGTATTTTGAATCTTTATAAATATTTCAATAGTTAAACGTTTTTTAGATACACTTACAAAATTTTTCTTTCAAACAACATTTAAAATTATTATTACAGTTAGATTTACGTTTAAAAATATTCAAACTGTTGTTTTCTGCATCACGTGACGGACGCTTCTCGCGACGGACGCTTCTCGTTTAAATTTTAAAATCATTTGTTTCTGATGAAAGCCCGAGGCCGGTCTGAAATATCAAATATATATATATGATAACAGAAATAAATACTGTCAAAAAAGAAAATACATTTTTAACTTACAACTTTTTAGTAGTTTTTCCTATACATATTAAGACAGTATACGTGGATTATCATTATGTTATATATATATATATATATATATATATATATATATATATGAAGTTTATGCGATTACTTTTAATTTTCTTATTGAATAGTAAATTGCAATCACCATTTTACTAATGCGTTGTTTTCTGTTTCCGACATTTTTTATCCAATTTATGATTAAATGAAGGAAGGAAAAAGAGTGGAAAGACAAAGCCGTAATTGGGTCTCGTGATGAATTTCTAACTTTCAGGCAATCACTTTCTTTTCGCGATGTGTCGAATAATGACGATGTTGAAAATATTTTCTTCATCTACGATGCTGAAATTAATGTTAAGAAAAACAGAAAAGGTAAAAAGTGAACGGATTAGGCGAATGTAAGGTGGGAAGGGGTGAAAAACAATATGAAATAAAATGCATTTTTATTTTCGCTTAAGAATTGTACTGATTTTGTATTTCTCAGAGATTTGATTTTATTACCAGAAAAAATTATCCTTCTGTATGCATTGTTTGCTTGTCTCTTTCTTTTCCCCCTCTTCTTTTTTATAAACTCATTCTACTCCTTATTTGTTTCTCCTTCCATTCCTTCTTCTTTATAAACTCATTCTACTCATTATTGTTTCCTCCTTCTTTTCCTTCTTCTTTATAAACTCATTCTACTCCTTATTATTTTTTCCTCCTTCTTTTCCTTCTTCTTTATAAACTCATTCTACTCCTTATTATTTTTCCTCCTTCTTTTCCTTCTTCGTTATAAACTCATTCTACTCCTTATTATTTTTCCACCTTACTTTCCTTCTTCTTTATAAACTCATTCTTCTTCTCTTTCTTCTTATATATAAACTCTTTCTTCTTATTATTTATAAACTCATTCTTCTTCTCTTTCTTCTTATATATAAACTCTTTCTTCTTATTATTTATAAACTCATTCTTCTTCTCTTTCTTCTTATATATAAACTCTTTCTTCTTATTATTTATAAACTCATTCTTCTTCTCTTTCTTCTCATATATAAACTCTTTCTTCTTATTATTTATAAACTCACTCTTCTTCTCTTTCTTCTCATATATAAACTCTTTCTTCTTGTTATTTATAAACTCACTCTTTTTCTCTTTCTTCTTATATATAAACTCTTTCTTCTTATTATTTATAAACTCATTCTTCTTCATTGAATCATTCTTCTTCTTTTTCTTTTTCCTCCTTTCTTCTTTACAAATCTTATTTATAAACTCATTCTTTCTTTTTTTTACCTTTTCTTCTATATAAATTCTTTCTTATTATTATTTACAAACTTATTCTTCTTCCTTGTGAACTCATTTTTCTTTATTTTTATAAACTCATTCTGCTACTTCTTTTTTTTTTCTTTTTATAATTTTTATTCTTTTGAAACATTATTTTTCTTTTTGATAACCTCATTTTCAAGTGGATTTGTTGTGACGAAAGTTCGCTGCAAAGTTGTAGTGATCGGTTTAGTCTGAAGTAAGACATGAAAAACAGAAGTAGGTTCAAAACAGTACATTAGTATAACAAGAACATATTCACAAGGCCAGTCAGTTAAGAGCAATACTTGATACACGCTTGGGCGATCATGTCTCGAAAGAGACATGACTGACTGGGCAGAAGATTATCCCGCAGTAGGTTGCCATTGCTTTCTGCGGGAGACTGGTTGCCGACCAAGGCTATAGAACCCAATCTGTTCTGTTATTTGACTCAGAGCTAGAGAGAGAAGAGATGTATTACATTTTAAGTGGGGGATCAGTTTATTACTTCATAAAAATATAAAACTGATCCACCACTTCATGCCCAGCAGAAGGCTTAATTATGTTTCCAACTGTTATATTCAGTCAGTCAGTTAAGTGCCATACGTGATATGACTGAAAGAGACATGACTGACTGGGCAGAAGATTATCCAGCAGTAGGTTGCCATTGTTTTCTGCGGTAGACTGGTTGCCGACCAAGGCTATAGAACCCAATCTGTCCTGTTATTTGACCCATAACTGGAGGGAAGAGACGGATTAATACCTTTCCCAAGGGTATTTGCGCGTAAGTGAATACAATGGATTTAACTGGAATTCGATCTCGGCTCCCCGATTTTTCGTTCCGAGCCGATATCCACTGTACCACAACGCACACAAGGTAAGTGTTAGTAATAAGTAACTAGAAATAATTAAGTCCGAACGGTATAGTTACGCTGCTTATTGCCTGGCGTTAACTGCGTACTATTATATAGTTGCCTTCCCACTTAAGACAAAATGTGGTATAAGGTCTTTTTAATGTGGCCAAACCGGGCCATATTTATGTCTAATTTTCTCCAGAAGGTGACTCTACCATTCGGCGGAGACTCGACTGGTTATTACGAAGGCAGAGAGTTCGACAATGCGCAAGGCAGCTAACTGCTGTCAACTGCTCCCGGAAGTCATGCAGGTACTTATATATAGTAAGAGGAAGAGTCCATTCCTCGTAAAAGGGCGCCACAATATTTAAAAACCCATTTTATAAATCCGTTCTTCCTCTTTATAAACTAATTTTACTTCTTTTTCTTCTTTTTACTTTTTCTTTTTCTTTTTCATCCACTTCATAAACTTTTTTTTCTAGATGATGATAAATTATATCCACCAACAAGTCCTCTAATCGAGAAAATATAGATTTTTTCATGGGCGTGAAACCACTTCTGAAAGTTATTGTTTCCAGGGTGGTAGAATCTGTTAAGGTCCGAACTTTGAGAAAATATTAGGTTGTCTCAAAAGTTCGTAAACACTTGCGAAATGGATCTATCTGGTCCAGCACAATCGAGACAAGCGATGGGTTCAGAAAAGGCAAGAGACACCTTCGGTTCCAAAACAAGATCGATTCGGCAAGAAAGTCATGTTGTGTGTTTGGTGGAACTTTAAATGAATCGTGCATTTTGAGTTGGTTTCGAATGGTCGTGCCATCAGTGCCGAACTTTACTGTCGGCAACTTGAGCGGGTCTACGAAAAGTTGAAGCAAAAGTACTCGGCTCTGATCACTCGAAACCGCGCTTTGATGCAGCAGGACAATGCCAAGCCACACACCGCCAGGAAGACCAAAGACAAGTTTGAAGAGCTGGCCGGCGTTGAGGTTCTGCCACATCCAGCCTACAGTCCTGACTGTGCTCCGTCAGATTACGGCCTTTTCCGCTCAATGCAACACTTTCTGAAGGGCCGCCGATTCAATTTGTTTGATGAAGTCGAGGAAGCGTGTCAAGAATGCTTCGATCCAAAGACGGCTGAATGATACTTTGACCAGATCCGAAAGCTTGCAGATCGATGGCAGAAAGTCTTGGAAAATGATGGTCTTTATTTTGAGCAATAATTTTTGTTGTTTTTGCGAGTAAATTTTCAATGTTTTGCAAGTGTTTTCTGGTAACCTAAGATTAATTGGCGAATAACATTTCAATTTTTTGCAAGTGTTTACAAAATTTTGGGACAACCTAATAATAGACTTTCAAACAAAAACTTGAAAAAATATGAATAAATTATAAAAATATATTTGTGTAGAAAATATACCAGTAATAATTTTTTATGTAAAATAATTATCTACAAGACTTATTTATAGCACATTGACCTACAATAGATCTCATAGTAGAATTACGAACAATACATTTTATTTGTAGATGAAGGCATAGAATTCTGTTCAAAATATTTAGATTTCGGCATTAAATAACCCATAGAAGAATTTATATGCCTTTAAACAAGATTAACTACTCAAGCAACTTTATATTATTCTTTATAAATGAATTCAAGATCTTTCTATATTTCTGAGGTAAGGTATTGTAAATATTTACACTATTTACATTAAAAGGACTGTTCCTATCATATTTGTCGCCATATTCATAACGTTTCGGCGGTTGTACGCTCTGGCTTTCTTCAGGATCTGTCTATATTTCTGAGATGAGGTGATGTAACTACTAACATTGCTGGGACATTTGTTCTCATCTTTGCTTGCTGTAAGCTACTTCTGTAGGTGATTGGAATTCGAACTGAACTCTTTATTCCTTTCATCGGGGTAGATTGTTCTAATTTAACAAGTCATGCCACTTCCAGATGTCTCAGAATCAATTAATTCCCTTTTAACGCAATTCTTAAACGTTTTTGTTCACCTGGCTACAGTAGAAGTATTGAACTCACAACGCTTTTACTAATGTCAGCCATGTTCTTAAGGACATCAGCATATGATTATTTAGAACTTATACACCTAATGACACGGTAATATTTTTTGCCAGAGCTCAAATTACAATCTCGTTGTCTGTAATTGATATTTTTTCGGACCTGAAGCAGACTACCACCACGTTTAATTTCGTTGTTTTTCTTTCTTTTTTTTTTTTTTACTTTTTTCAGCGCAGTTCTATCGATTGTTACTTAAACTTTCCGATTATCAAAAGAAATTTTGAAAAATTACAATATTTAAACAAATTTGTGTGGGGGTTCAGTTTCTCATACAACGTTAAAGTAAATCGATCCTCCATTTTCAACCCACTCACATTGGGGTCGCTTTGTTTATGCTAATTTCGTTGGGTTTTTTTTTCTTTACTTTTTTCAACGCAGTCCTGTCGATTATTGCTTAAACTTTCCGATTATCAAAAAAATTTTGAAAAATTCAAATATTTAAATAAATTTGTGTGGGGGTTCAGTTTCTCATACAACGTTGAAGTAAATCGATCCTCCATTTTCTACTCACTATAATGTTGTATGAGAAACTGGTCCCCCTCTTGTCATTCGTAAAGTGTAAGGTGTAAAAGATAATATTGCACTGAAAAAAGTCCACAAAATTTGATAATGAACAAGTTTACAGGTGGCGGTAATGTCGTATCGGCGACTGATTTCAAAATGGAGGTTCGATTTACTATAACGTTGTATGAGAAACTGACCCCCCACCCCAACCACAAAATGGTTAAATATTGAAAGTTTTCAAAAAAATGTTTTTGTCAATTGTAAAGCTAACTGGGTAATCGATAGGACTGCACTGAAAAAAGTAAAAAAAAAAAAAAAAAGAAAAAAAAATGAAAAACAACGAAATTAAACGTGGTGGTAGTCTGCTTCAGGTCCATCGTTTTTTTTTTTATTCTCTGACACACTGTATTACTGTTTCTCATATTGTATTCATTTCTATGCTTGGCTGACTAAGGAAATTTGTGGCCCAGCATATCTGCTGATTAATTAAGTTTTCGTATTTTCTAATGGCATTGTCTAATATTTCAGCTTTATTTCACTGATGGCAGTATTTTTCTTTTTCTCCAAGCTGCTATCTATTAATCATCACAGACAATCGTTCCTTCCGCCCATTAACATGGATTAGGCTTCTCTCCCTGAAAGTAAAACACTGCGCCTCCTCGGATTAATTCTCACATCAGACCTCAAGTGGAATAACTATATGGAATCCACAGCTAAATCCGCTGCTAAGAAAATTTGTTTCTCTGTGTAGGGCCAGGAATTTTTTCCCATCCGAAACTATCCTGCACATATAAAAATCTACCATCCGCCCGTGCATTGAATATTGCTGCCATATCTGGTCGGAGGATCCTGCTATCCACCTTGGTGTCCTCGACCAAATCCAACGGAGAATCTATAATGTGATTGATCCCGACTTGGCAGCTCAGATACAGTCACTTTCTCACCGGCGCAATGTGGCTTCCCTGTGTCTCTTCTACAAATACTTTCACGGCTTCTGCTCCGATGAACTTAGCTCACTCGTACCCACTATATATAAATTTCCTCGAACCAGAAGATTAGCAACTAGATCCCACCCTTTTACTGTAAACCCAATAAATTGTAAACTCAAATTCTACTTCCTCAGCTTCTTTTCTCGCACTTCCCGCCTGTGGAATTCTCTTCCGCTTACTTGCTTTCCCGACAGCTAAATGTAAAATGACTTGTTTGGGGCGATATGATTATAAAAAAAAATTCTATACATTTATATTCCAGAGAATGTAAATAAATCTAAAAAACATGCATGTGTAACTAATCAGTACTGATTGATATTTTCTACGGCTTATCAACAAGCAAGAAATTATTATGTAAATATAAAGTCCGGGATCAGTTCTAGATTGCAATCAATATATAAATTGATCACTCACTTTTTGGCCAGTTATCTTTGTCTTACCCAGTTCCTGACATCCCCTATAACCTGTAACTCGTTCTCATAACTTTCCTCCGATGTAACCCCCTGCAAAACTGTGGCGGTAAAATGCCTTGCTTGGGGCGATATGATTATACAAAAAGAAAATTATACTATCATAATGTGGATAGAAAGTGGGGGTCAATTCTAAATTACACTCAATATATAAACTGATCCCTCACTTTATAGCCACAATCAACCTTTTTTTACCCACTTCCTGACACCCCCTATAACCTTTCACTCTTTCTTAGAACTTTTCTCCTATGTAACCCCTTACAAAACAGTGGCGGTAAAAAATGCCTTGCTTGGGGCCGAACGATTAAAAAAAAAATGTCAGCTACGCCTGATTTTTCTATTTCCCCTTGTGTTATGGCCTTGCGGTGTTCTTTCAGCTTTATTTTAAAGAGGCGGCTCGTTTACCGTAGCTGCATGGGATGGGCGTACGCACAGGCCTTACACATGTTTTCGATCGGATATCTTACTAGGAAGAGGCATCTGCGAACTGATGAACCACATTTGAAGGTCGTGATATGTGGATCACCAATCTTTTCTATTTTCTCCGATAATAACTTCACGTAGGGTAGGCAGCTTGAGGTTGTTTTTTGAGTGTTGTCATCATCTCGTCCCCCTTCTATCCTAGTTCGTTGTAGCTGCTGTCAGGCACCCCGGGTAGTTTTTACACTGTAAGATACTGCTTATATGTTATGGAGTAGTTTTCGCACTGAAGGTTATAATCGTGCGATGTTGATTGCTAATCGATTTAACGCACCCAAAATGTTAGGAACTTGGTAATCTTCCACTGAATGCCGACTCCTTAGTATCTGGCTAACTGCCGACTAATATCAACTGCCTAGTAGTTCTACTGAACTCCAATAGAACTCTAAAGAACTCCTATGAACTTTCAAAGAACTTCTCAAGAACCTCTCCCGTTAACTTCCTGTTAAACCTTATTAATATTTGAGGGAGAGTCCATTATCTGAGGAATAGGTGTGTTTCACCATAACATTATACTGACCACTTATTCTTATATGATCTATTCATTCTTCTAATTCAAATAATATTTTCCTATAGCCTTTCACACTTTTTTTAAATTATGTATACGTCATCTCTTGGCGTTGTTTTCATCTTCGATCGCATTTTTCATTACGTTTTGAACTAATGGACCCAGTTTGTTTTTTGACCTTGCTGAGACGATTGACATTTGTCCCCATCAATATCCGCATCTCTATGTAAAGCTTACCAGTGTGTTCGTGCAGCATTACAATTTTCGTTCACTTTCTTTGAGTACTGTCCATCGCAGACAATGGTGGTTGGACAACTAACTGATAGTCGTGACACTAGTGTCTGGGGATGAAAAATATTGGTGCAATCACGGATGACGCAATAAATTTTAAGGCCAAGTAAATTACATGATACAATATATAAAATAGATTCAGATTACTGCAAGCCACTGCGAATGACTTAATCTGAGGAAAAAAGAGAAAACGATAAAACCCTGTGACTCCAGTGGGTCTAAAACTGACCGTATGGAGAAAGAAAGTGTAATATATTGCCTTGACCCGGCAAAAATATGATCAGCATCAAAGACAGAAAACACGCAATAGTTATCGAAAAAAGTGTGACCCACGTAAAAAGCAGCTGGCTTGAAAAGCAATATCCGGCGAAGATTATTGACAGATGTGCCAGGCCATAGATGACACAATTAAGCGAAAACCCGAGAAAACAAAAATGCGTGGAAATTTCGGGTTACATAACTTCGAGGTTTTCTGGCCAAAATCAGAACATCGAGGGATTATAGAGAAGAAAGAAGAGAAGACAACTTTCGCTTGTCAACAACTCCCGCTTGTCAACAACTCCCGACAACTCCCTCGTATGTGCGTGATTCTTTCTGGCTAAATCCTTCTCCACACAACTGTCACCGACGAAGAATAAAAGTATAGTTTTGTATTTTTTATATATATGCGTTCTTGTTCCTCGTTTACCTGTCAAGACGATCATCATCCTTAGTGAACTAAGCATAATATACTAAAAAAGAAAAATAAAGGAATTGCTTCAGTTAATTTTCACAACGGAGTATTTATTCTTTTTGTAAAATTATTATTATTATGTTGTCATTTTTATCATATTTCGATGTTCGCTATGGCCGCACTACCTACCAAGTCTGCGGGAA
Organism: Ascarosepion bandense; assembly: GCA_037127315.1. Classification (NCBI taxonomy): domain Eukaryota; kingdom Metazoa; phylum Mollusca; class Cephalopoda; order Sepiida; family Sepiidae; genus Ascarosepion; species Ascarosepion bandense. The sequence continues at coordinate 1,927,066 of JBBBDQ010001027.1, forward strand.
GACCTAAGGCAGGTCGTGGTGTGCTGTTTTGGCTCCATTTCATGTTTTTTCTATCTGCCCTATCATCACCTAGCGTTACATAGACAAAGTTCTCCTTAGTGTTTGGGCGGTACTTAACAAAACATTTTTTTGTATATCTCATAAGCTGGGGTTTCCAGGGGTTCTTTCAATGTGTTGTTTTGTTTCATTTTTTATCATTCCAAGTGCACCCGCTATCATTGGTACGATACTTGTTTCTAATTTCCACATTTTGTTTATTTCAATTTTCAGGTCTTTATATTTTGACAGTTTTTCGAATTCCTTGGTTGCTATGTTACAATCCGCTGGACAAGCCATATCAATTAAGAGACAAGTTTTCTCCTTCTGGTTTTTAACAATAATGTCCGGCTTATTTGCTTCAATTTTTCTGTCTGTGTAGATGGTGTAATCCCATAGAATGGCGACTTCTTCTATTTCTGTAACCGGAGCTGGGTGATGTTCATACCAGTGTTTGTTTACAGATTTTCCATAGTGTTTGCACATTGTCCAATGTAATTATTGCCCCGTGACGATTTTTATATTCATTTGGGGCAAGTACAGAACAGCCTGAGATTAGATGGTCTATTGTTCCTTGGTGTTTATCACAGAACCTGCATTTTGAATCCACATTATTATGTATAATATTTGCCTGTAAGTTCCTAGTGAAAAGAGTTTTGGTCTTGCGCAGCAAGAATAAAGCCTTCAGTTTCAGACTTTAATCCAGATGCACGTAACCATCGATGAGTATTAACTTTATCAACATTGGATTTATTGGCACGTTCTGTATATTGGACATGCAGAGGTTTGTCTTGCCAACGTTGTTTCATCTGTTCAAGAGCTTTATCCTTGGCTTTCTTTTTCATAATTTTTGCCGCAATAGTTGGTTCCTGGCTTCTGTTTTGCTTTTCTACAGAATCTGCTAAATGTAAATCTTGTTTGCATTTACTTCCTTCTTTCATTATTGAATATTTTTTTTATTTCTGTTTTCATGTTGTTTGACTAATTGTATCATCCAGTCCTTTGTTGTTTCTATGTATCTTAGTAAGCCAATACTTGTTCTCTTGTATGACAATTCTAGCTGAATAAGACCTCTTCCATCTTCTTTACGGGGTATGTATAGACGATCTACATCAGCCTTTGGATGATGCATCTTATGCTTAGAAAGAAACTTTCTTGTTTTAGAATCCATTCATCTGATGTCGTTTAGAGTCCAGTTCAAGATGTTGAAACTATATTGGACAACTGGGATTGCAAGGTTATTAATGGCCATAATTCTGTTCTGAGAATTCGACTCAGTTTTTAATATAAGTCGTAGCCTTCTATTGTACTCTTTACGCACTATTTCTTTCGTTTTTTATGGTGATTTTTTTTACACTCTCATTTACACCTAGGTATTTATAACTTTCTTCTGGCTCTAAATGTTTATTGTTACAGCAGGGTCTAAGCTAATTGAAGATGTTTGTTGTAGCGATCCTCGTAAAACTGTATCTTTAGCACATTTATTCAAATTGAATTTCATTCCAATGACTTCGCTGAAGCATTTTACAGTTTACAGAAGACCTTCCAGCTCATTATCATTCTTAGCATACAACTTTAAGTCATCCATGTAAAACAGACTATTATTATTATTATTATTATTATTATTATATTTATATTTTGTTTTTATTACTCATTTTTTCGGGTTCCAACTAGAGACCTAATGTCAGAAATGGCATCTTGACATTTTATTATGAGTATTTAAAGGAATACCCCGCAAACCCTGACGCCCTTCGTAAAGGTATGATTTGTATTTGAGGATACAAATAATAATAATTATTATTATTTCTTTCAATGTCTTGTGTGTACTCATTCCTTTTCAGGTTCCATTTGGAGACCTTTATTTTTATAATCGTGTCACCCCAAGCAGGGCATTTTACTGCTACTGTTGTGCAGGGGTTACATAGGTGGAAAGTTCTGAGAAAGAGTGACAGGTTATAGGTGGTGTCAGGAAGTGGGTAAGAGAAAGATGACTTTGGACATAAAATGAGGGATCTATTTATGTATTGATTGTAAAATAAAATTACTCCCCCACTTCATATTTACATAGTAGTTTCTTGTCTGTTTATAAGCTGTAGAATATGAATCAATCAGTCGATGAATACTGATTAGTTACACATGCATGTCTTTTAGATTTAATTACATTCTCTGGAATATAAATACATAGAATTTTTTTTATAATCATATCGCCCTAAGCAAGGCATTTTACTGCCAGTTTTACATGGGGTTACATAGGAGGAAATTTAAGAGAAATTGACAGGTTACAGGGGGTGTCAGGAAGAGGGTAAGAGAAGGATGAGAGTACTTATTAGAGTCGGATGAACGGAGACAAAAGCATAATGTCAGAAATGGCTTCATGATATTTTCTCTGCTCCCTAATTGATCCCTTAAGATCGTACTCATTTTGCATAGATAACGCCCCTTTTTAAGGTGGGATCTGTACTTGAAACTAGAAATTACATTATTATTATTATCTCATTTTTCATCATATTTCGATTTCTGCTTTAGTCTCACAACCAACCAAGTCTGCGGGGAGACCTAAGACAGGTCGTGGCGTGTTGTTATGGCTCCATTTCATGTTTTTTCTATCTTCCCTATCATCCCTAGCATTACATAGATAAAGTTATCCTTAGTGTGTGGGCTGTACTTAATAAGACAATTTTTTGTATATCTCTTAAGCTGGGATTTCCAGGGATTCTTTCAATGTGTTGTTTTGTTCCATTTTTTATCATTCCAAGTGCACCTACTATCACTGGCACAACTCTTGTTTTCAATTTCCACATTTTTTCTATTTCAATTTCCAGGTCTTTATATTTTGACAGTTTTTCAAATTCCTTGATTGCTATGTTACAATCCGCTGGACAAGCCATATCAATTAATAGACAAGTTTTCTCCTTCTGGTTTTTAACAATAATGTCTGGCCTGTTTGCTTCTATTTTTCTGTCTGTGTAGATGGTGTAATCCCATAGAATGGTTACATCTTCTATTTCTGTAACCGGCGCTGGGTGATGTTCATACCAGTGTTTGTTTACAGATTTTCCATAATGTTTGCACATTGTCCAATGTAAATATTGCCCAACTCTATCGTGGCGATTTTTATATTCATTTGGAGCAAGTACAGAACAGCCTGAGATTAGGTGGTCTATTTTTCTTGGTGTTTATCACAAAACCTGCATTTTGGATCCATATTATTATGCATAATATTTGCCTGAAAGTTTCTAGTGAAAAGACTTTGGTCTTGTGCTGCAAGAATAAAGCCTTCAGTTTCAGACTTTAATCCAGATGCACGTAACCATCGATGAGTATTAACTTTATCAACATTGGATTTATTGGCACGTTCTGGATATTGGCCATGCAGAGTTTGTCCTGCCAGCGTTGTTTCATCTGTTCAAGAGCTTTATCCTTGGCTTTCATTTTCATATTTTTTGCCGTAATAGTTGGTTCTTGGCTTCTGTTTTGCTTTTCTACAGAATCTACTAAATGTAAATCTTGTTTGTATTTACCACCTTCTTTTATTATTGAATATTTTTTCTTTCTTTCTTCATGTTGCCTTACTAATTGTATCATCCAATCCTTTGTTGTTTCTATGTATGTTAGTAAGCCAATAGTTGTTGTCTTGTATTATTATTATTATTATTATTATTATTATTATTATTATTATTATTATTCAACTTCCCCTCCTTTTTCTTTTTTTTTTTGTCATTTTCATTACACAATTTGCATTATATTTCTTCCTCTTTTCTAGTTTTCTTTTTGATAATATTTTTTTCCTACGATTTCGTCTTCTTAGATATATTTTTCATTCAATTCTCACCAGTTTTCTTTTTTCACTATCATTTTCCTTCGTTCTCCTTCGTTATAATGTCCCGTTTACCTATATTCCGACGATCGCACTCTTTTCCTCCTTGTAACTTCTTCATTTTGGTTTGTATCTTTTGCTGATGACCATGCACTCAGTTTTATACAAACCAAAATGCCAAATACAGGTGGGGGATAACAGAATCAAACAAGTCCAAGAATTTAAGTACCTAGGAAGTGTTCTAACAGGAGATGGAAAGTGCGACACGGACATCCGAAGGCGAATTGGCATGGCAAAGGACGCGTTCCAGAAGATGAGCAAAATACTAACACACAGGAAGATCTCAATAGAAACGAAGAAAAGAGTGCTAGACTGCTACATGATGTCAGTTCTTCAATACGGCTGTGAATGCTGGACAATATCATCGAAAATGAGGACAAAACTGGAAGCGGCCGAAATGTGGTTCTACAGAAGGATGCTACGGATATCGTGGACTGAGCATACAAGCAACGACGAAGTGTTAGAAAGAATGGCAACAAAAAGGAAATTGATGCTGAGCCTCAGGAAGAGACAACTGAAGTTCCTGGGACATGCAATGAGGAAGGAGAGCCTGGAGAACCTGATACTGACTGGACAGATAGAAGGAAGGAGAGACAGAGAAAGGCAGCGGATAACATATTTGCAGGGTCTGATCAGGTGGATGACGGAACGGGGGTTGCCAGGAGTAACAGGAGCAAATATACTAAGAGCCACAAGGGATAGGGAGACGTGGAGAGCCATGATCGCCTACGTCCTGAAGGGACATGGCACATAGAAGAAGAAGAACTTCTTCATTCGCATTTCTGATAGGGTTTTCCCTCTTGACACTCCCTATCCTCCATACCCCTGCTTCATTCCTCACCTCGTGGCCACTCCAGGTTCTACTGTTCGTCTAACCCCATTTCCAACTCGTTTCTTTTAAATCCCCTGCCATAAAGTGACGTCACAGTCCACGAAACAGTTTAATCCAACGTTAATTACTTTTTAATTGGTTTTGCTGAATTAACATTTCCAAGATTTACGGTGGGAGACGGGAGTAAATGACTAAAGAGAGAGGGGAAGAGAAACAATGAAAGAAATATGAAATAAAGAGGAAGGGAAACAAGCAATAAGAAGGAAAGAAAGAAACAAGAGAGAGAGAAAAGAAAGAAAGAAAGAAGAGGAAAAGAAATGAAAAAATCGAAAAAAAAGAAAATAAAAGACAAAAAAATTATAAAAAAGAAATTTAAAAAAAAACGAAAAAAAGAAAAAAAAAGCAAATAGAAAAAAGACAGAAAGAAACAGCAAATTTTCGTTTTAGCTCCCGACGGCTTTTCCCCCTTCAAATTTATCCAAAATAGCATTATTTCTGTGCAAATGTATATGTTGAACTCAAATCAACAATTAGTTATTGAAGAAAGTACCATTTTTGATTTGAAAGTCTATAAAAAAAACAAACTAGATCTCGCACTTTTTCTCTCCAGTAACTCTAACGCAGTCATGTAATTAACTGCTGAATGTCTTTCGGCGTAGGAAAACAAATTTCGGTCGATTTTTGGTCGATTTTCTTCCTTTATTGAAACATCCGGCGATGTACTTCCTGTAATGAAAGTAATGCGCTATTGTATTTCTACGCTTATTACTTTCATTACAGGAAGTACATCGCCGGAAGTTTCAATAAAGGAAGAAAATCGACCAAAAATCGACCGAAATTTGTTGTCCTACACAGTACGTCATTCTGCAGTTAATTACATTACTTCGTGAGAGTTACGAGAGAGAAAAAGTGCGAGATATAGTTCGTTATTTTTATGGACCTTCAAATCAAAAAATGTAGATTTCTTCAATAACTAATTGTTGATTTGAGTTCAGCATATACATTTGCACAGAAATAATTCTATTTTGGATAAATTTGAAGGGGGTTTAAAGCCGTCGGCACCTAAAACGAAAATTTACCAAAGAAACGAAAGACGGACGAAGGTGAAAATAGGCAAATAAATAAATAAATTATTAAATAAAAAAATAAAAATAATAGAGAAAAATGTAAAAATTGATTATATGAATGTAAAGAGATATTTTTGACAGCGCATGCCTATTGCTTTTTTAATAACACTGACACCAGAAGAAGTTCTGGAATAGTGAAAAATGCCTTGTAGAAGGTAAGCAAAGTATTAAGAAAAAAGTAAAAAGGTCGTTAGAAATCAGGAAAAGAGCATTCTAGAATATCTATCTTCCCATATAAAAAAAATATGGACAATTTTTTTCACCGATGTAAAGGAGACTTAAAGCACCAAAGATGCGATTCTGCAGAAGGACGATGAGAATATCGTAGTAAAAAATGCGTAGCAGGAACCGTCAGTAGGAATGGTAGCGAAGAATAAAACGATAATGCCAAGGACAAAGATTGCAACAAGGACTGCTAGCAAGTTCTGGAAAGCTGGGATCACCCACATCATTAAGAATAAAATTCAACGCTTACAAAGAATTTTCCGTGCACTGGTAAAGCAAGCAAAATGAATCCTTTGATCACAGTTTGAACCAAATTGATTCTCTTCCGCAGGTCTTTGCCGACTGTAAGCTTTCATGAGTGTTTCTCGTTTATTTTCGGGAAAGTAATATCTGTTAGTTTTCGGTGGTGCATGTTTTAAATTAGAAAGTGCCACAGGCAAGAATCGACGCGCTAAATTACACGGCAGTAAAATAGACAGATACACAAAATATCTATCTATCTATCTATCTATCTATCTATTCTTATCTATCTATCTATCTATCTATCTATCTATCTCTATCTATCTATCTATCTATCTCAGTCTCTTCATATCTATCTATCTATCTATCTATCTATCTATCTATCTATCTATCTATCTCAGTCTCTTCATATCTATCTATCTATCTATCTATCTCAGTCTCTTCATATCTATCTATCTATCTATCTATCTATCTATCTATCTATCTATCTATCTCAGTCTCTTCATATCTATCTATCTATCTATCTATCTATCTATCTATCTATCTATCTATCACAGTGTATTTATTATCTATCTATCTATCTATCTATCTATCTATCTATCTATCAGAACATTTTTGAGCTACTTGAAATTATTTACAGAAACCATTAGAAAGCATAAATTAAGCAAAAACTTATTTTTATAATCGTGTCGCCTCAAGCAAGGCATTTTACGGCCACTATTTTGCAGGGGGTTACATAGGAGGACAGTTATGAGAAAGAGTAACAGGTTACAGGGGGTTCCAGGAAGAGAGTATGTGAAGAATGAGAATACTGATGAAAGTAGGGTGGACGGAGAAAAGATGAGAGAGAGGAAGCAAGTGAGTGATACAGGAGATGACTATTGACTGTACATTTAAATTCTTGAACATTGTAGCTGTCAGGAATGCAAGTAAGCGGAAGAGAATTCCACAGGAGGGAAGTGCGAGAAAAGAAGCTGATCGAGTATAATTTGCGTTTACAATTTATCGGTTTCACAGTAAAAGGGTGGGACCTTGTTGCTAATCTTGTGGTTCGAGTAAATTCTGATATAGTGGGTACCAGGGAGATAAGTTCATCGGAGCAGAAGCCGTGAAAGTATTTGTAGAAGAGACACAGGGAAGCCACATTGCGCCGGTGAGAGAGTGACAGTATCTTAGCTTCCAAGTCGGGATTGATCATATTACAGATTCTTTGTTGGATTTTGTCAAGGACACCTAGGTGGATAGTAGGAGCACCCGACCAGATATGACAGCAGGATTCAATGCATGGGCGGGTGATAGATTTATATACGTGCATGATTGTTTCAGATGGGAAAAACTTCCTAGCCCTACACAGAGAACCGACCTTCTTAGCAGTGGATTTAGCTATGGGGCATACACAAAACGCAATCCTTGAAAACGAATACATCAACATTCGAAAGTAGTCAGGAGAAAATAATCTAAAATCAATACTAACCATGGTAAATTTAACGATAACCTGAAAAAAATAATTAAGAAATTTTATATAAATTTGATTGAACTTGTCAATATTATTAGATAAAACGTGTTTGCAGTATTTACATTATTCGGACTATTGTCCTCATCTGTGTTGCAATTTGTACGACGTTTCGGCCGTTGAACACTCCAGTCTTCTTCAGGTGCTAGGAATTTCGAACCAATATTTGTCAAATACAAGAAAGATAATTGATTGAGAAATAGATAGATATACCTGTCTAAAGTCATTAGGTAAATCAATGCTTCAGTAACTCAATACGTTCGAAACCAATATTTGTTAAGTAGAAGACAGATAGATCGATCGATAGATAGATAATCCTGTCTGAATTCCTTAGGTAAATCAAATAAGCTTCAATAACTCAAAAATTTCTGAACCAATATTTGTTAGATAGATAGATAGATAGATAGATAGATAGATAGATATGAACAGAATGAGATAGATAGATAGATAGATAGATAGATAGATAGATATGAACAGAATGAGATAGATAGATAGATAGATAGATAGATAGATATTAACAGAATGAGATGAGATAGATAGATAGATAGATAGATAGATAGATAGATAGATAGATAGATAGATATTAACAGAATGAGATAGATAGATAGATAGATAGATAGATAGATAGATATGAACAGAATGAGATAGATAGATAGATAGATAGATAGATAGATATGAACAGAATGAGATAGATAGATAGATAGATAGATAGATAGATAGATATGAACAGAATGAAATAGATAGATAGATAGATAGATAGATAGATAGATAGATATGAACAGAATGAGATAGATAGATAGATAGATAGATAGATAGATAGATATGAACAGAATGAGATAGATAGATAGATAGATAGATAGATAGATAGATAGATAGATAGATAGATAGATATGAACAGATGAATAGATAGATAGATAGATAGATAGATAGATAGATAGATAGATAGATAGATAGATAGATAGATAATCGTGTCTGTAGTTATGAAAATGAAATAAGCCTCAATAACTCAAAAGATTCTGAACCAATAGTTGTCAAATAGAAAACCACCCATTTCACCCACAGCAAAATAATCACTCGCTAACCCGGTGGCGGGGTGTATGATTGGCTGGGGAACGACCAGCTAAGACAAGCATAGTAACCAGTTACCACGTAGGCGGGGGCTGTGTAATATTTGACCAGCCGCTCGAGCGTACTCGCTCGGGTTTCCCAGATTAAAAACCGACTTTGTGCCATATCCACATCTCAGTGGGAACATGAGCTAAATACTACCCCTTGCAAAAATCTCACTCGCCACCTGAAGGTGATTTTCTGATGATTGGCTAGGGAACGACAATCTATGAACAGCTAAGACAAATGGTACGCGGTAACTAAGCACTAAATCCAGTTACGGCGTCTGCTGTGGCTGAGAAATGTCTAACCATTGATGTGAGCGTACGCGTTCGGTTTCCGCACAGGTCACCAGTGAGCGTTTACAATTTATCGGTTTCACAGTAAATTGGTGGGACCTAGCTGCTAATCTTGTTGCTCGAGTAAATTCTAATATAAAGGGCACCAGTGAGCTATGTTCATTGGAGCAGAAGCCGTGAAAGTATTTGTAGAAGAGACACAGGGAAGCCACACTGCGTCGGTGAGAGAGTGACAATATCTTAGCTTCCAAGTCGGGATCGATCGCATTACAGATTCTTTGTTGGATTTTGTCAAGGACCCCTTAGCTGGATAGCAGGAGCCCCCGAATAGTAACGGCAGCAGTATTCAATTCGGGCGGGTGGTAGATTTATATATGTGCAGGATTGTTTCGGACGGGAAAAACTTTTTGGCCCTACACAGAGAACTGACCTTCTTAGCAGCGGATTTAGCTATGGATTCTATACCGCTATTCCACTTGTGGTCTGTTGTGAGAGTTAACCCGAGAAGGAGCAGTGTTTTACTTTCAGGGAGACTAGCCTGATCCATGCTAATGGGCGGTAGGAACGATTGTCTGTCATGGTTAATATATAAAGTAGCTTCGTTTTGTAACCATTAAATTTACGAGCGATGTGAATAAAATTTGAACAGCGGCTCAAGATACGAGCTCAGGTTTTCCACATTTAACCGACTTTATCTTACAACTTACCTAAGTGAGGGAAATATTTTTGTATTACCGTCTTGCATATTCGCCTGTATTGTTTTTTGTTGCAAGTACTTTTATCTTATTTGGGAATTTTTGTCTTACAAGTGCGACGTGGTAGCCCATCCACTATAGTCTCCATAGTGGTCAGAACAATCCTCTCCGCTTACTCCATCAGCATGGACCGCTGATAGACCAAAGCAGGAACCGAATATTATGAAAAAATTATATTTTTAAGGAGTAGATTTCTGAAAATTAACTGTTAACAGTGCCCACTATCTTCGAAATAAGAGCAATCTCTCTGCTATCCACGGATGTTAAAACCCGTAAATTAATGGGTGTCAACAGCAAGATAATGGAGGAGTCAATGGAAAGTCTCAATGTAGCTCCAAAATTCGTTCTAGCTCTGTGTGGGACATCCTGCTAGCAACCGTGGATGAGACCAAAGCCATGTCAGGAAGCATGTTCGTCACGAAAGGTTGTAAATCGAATGTATGAATACACGGAACTCAAAATTAGCTTTATAAGAGGTGCCTTTCGGAGGACCATTTGTGGTCCTTCTTTTATCATTATGGACAAATGGTGGGTGCCACTTCTGCTAAGAGCAATGTAGGCATTACCACTAGAGATTTCCTGTGTGTAGGGATCGGAACATTCTGGTCACCGTAGAATACCGTCAACCTAAATGATGGTGTTGCGGCGATGCAAGAAATTTGTTAAAGGTATGAACCTAGTGCCGGTACCTCAGCAACCACCATAGCAAGGAACAACTTACAAAGAAGCTGCAAAGTCAAACAAGTCCGGCTATGCGCCCAATGAACTCAATGAATGGCAGCAGATAGGGAGCAGAGGACAGAAAGCAGTGACCCCTAACCCAGCAGGATGTCCATTAGAGGGCGTAAGCAGCAGCAGTAGCAAAAACAACAGCAACAACCGCAGGGGCTACAGAAGCAAAAGCAATAACAACAAATGCAGCGACAGACAAAAATCTCAGAAACTTCAGCAACAGCAAGAGCAGCAACAACAGCATCAGAAGCCTGGAGGTATGGAGGTGGAGGATATGCCCCCACTGAAAAGTTCTTCACTAAATAATTAATCTGGCAGAAGTAAGAGGAAAACAAAGAAATTTTTTCCACGCTCCTGAAGATGGACCCTAATACCAAACATTGGGAAACTTAAAGGTGTAGGACCACTTAGCAGGTGCCAGGGCTATTTTTCAGACATCAGGACTGCCCAAATAAGGTCACATAAGTTGTAAAACTATGACAAATATTTGCAGGGAGGGTAGCTTTTATACTTCATCCCTTCTTATAGAGGGCCTTAAAACTGACTTTCGAAATGTATGTCGGTGTCAATGTCACAAACCGTAGAATTGCGTTTGATATAATTAGTAGTAGTTTAGAGTATCTGTCGGGGTCCCGACACTTGCATACTTTCACTCAGTCTGCGTCTAAGGGATAAACTTTTAAAATGTCTGTCAAGCTAGCCAGCCCGAATGTAAGGGGCTTGAGAGATCGGAGTAAAACTGCCCGCCTGCTTCGGGATCTCTTGTACCTTCGGCGTAGATGTGGCGGTTATTAAGGAGACGCACGTTGTTTTCGAAGTTGATGCTCGTATGCTATCTACCAAATTTGATATCAGTCCAGCATGGGGGGACCAGCTGGCCAGAGTTGTTCACTTGCTGGTTGAACGTATCCTGGGTGCGAGGGTGGACCTTGTTCTTGGTGATGAGGGGTAGTGGCTGTTGATTATGGCCGATATTTTTTTTTAATCGTTTCACCCCAAGCAAGTCGGTAACGCCACTGATGTACAGGAGGCTACATAAGAGTAACAAGTTTAGGTAGGAGGAGAGTAAAGAGAAAGACGAACTAGTTAGAAAGGAGCAAGAGAAGGATGGGAATACAGGTGCGATGACAGGTGCAAAGGTAGAAAGAAAGGAAAAGATATACAGGGTGATGTAGAAAGAACTAGAGTCAAGTAGTTACGAGATGGGTATTGACATAGCATTTGGAGTAGATAGACTAAACTATCGCCCGGTTCACACTCCACCCACGTCAATTGAACAGGTGTAGAGGCTCATCCCTTGTTCTCTGTTTAGGATGTGGTTTCCGGCTTTCTCTTTTCCAATCTTTTCACTCTTACGTAGCCCCCGGCACAACAGCGCCGTTACCGCCTTGCTCGGGGTGATATGATTTTTAAAAAAAAAGATGTTGTAGCCGTCAGGAAAGCAAAAATATGAAAGAGAGTTCCACAGGCGAGGAGTGCTAGAAAAGAAGCTGATTGAGTAGAATTGTCGGCTGCATTTGGTTGATCTAATTGTGAATGGGTGGGACCCTGTCGCCAGTCTGGTTGCACGAATAAACACCTGTAGCAGGGGCACCAGTGACTTTCGTCGGAGCAGAAGCCATGAAAATGTTTATAGAACAGCCAGAGGGAAGCCACATCCCGTCGGTGAGAAAGTGGCTGGAGTCGAGCCGCCAAGTCGTTACCTTTCACATTACTGATTCTCCTTTGGAGCCTGTCGAGAACAGTAAGATGAACAGCGGGAGCGCCTGACCAGATATGACAGCAGTATTCCATGCACGGACGGATGGTTGATTTCTATATATGCAAGATGGATTCAGAAGGAAAAATATCCTGGCCCGACACAGTGATCCAACCTTCCTATTGCCGAGAAAATAGTTTCGGATCGATACGGTTTATGCGTCCAACGACCAGGCGGAGCGTGTGCCTTTTTTTACGTCACTGGGGTCGTTCCCGGTGTATTCTTTGCGCTTAGTCTTAATGGGGGACTAGAATAACATCCTGGATCCCATATTAGACAGAAGACGGGGAGCTAGCAAAGGTCGGACAATTGTAGCTTGATTGATTTAATTCTTCAGACCACAAGATATTCGTTCCATTCGGGACAAATAATTTCCCGGAATACAGGAAATCCTGGGAAAATAATCATACCGAATGGAACGAATATAATGTGGTCTGAAAAATTAAATCAATCAAGCTACAATTGTCCGACCTTTTGCTAGCTCCCCGTCTTCTGTCTAATATGGGATCCAGGATGTTATTCTAGTCCCCCATTAAGACTAAGCGCAAAGAATACACCGGGAACGACCCCAGTGACGTAAAAAAGACACACACTCCGACTGGTCGTTGGACGCATAAACCGTATCGATCCGAAACTATTTTCTCGGCAATAGGAAGGTTGGATCACTGTGTCGGGCCAGGATATTTTTCCTTCTGAATCCATCTTGCATATATAGAAATGAATTATAATTTATAACTAATCTAAATGATGTGTTGAGTTTTGCTTTATAAATATCATATTGCTCTGGATAACATCTATTGAGCACTCTATACAGATATAACTCTTAATATTTTATATTAGTATATCAGTATTAGTATATTATATTAGTAGATCTTGTTATATTATCCTCGCCATTCACGGACTTTACATTATAATCTGTATATATAGTTAATTTACTAAGCGCTTCTTAGATGTGGCACAAGGCCGAAGTTATGGGGTATCCAGTGAGGATCGAACACACTAGTCAGTTGTAATAGGTTCTAGCAAGACAAGCTTGCTAGCCATTACACCAAGTCGAGGTGCCCTATATATATATATATATATATATATATATATATATATATATATATATATATATATATATATATATATATAGTGGGTTTTATATATATATTGATTTTACTACAACAACGCTCTCCCGTAGACTTACCTGTCACCTTTTTGATCATAGTTCAATTAAACAACATTTCTTAGAAAAACATAGCCATCTAGGTAATATTAGACAGATTTTAGTCAATAACATAATAATACTCACACATACACACAGTAAAATGAACCTTCAGATATTGGAGGCCATCTACATTAAATCAAAACAACCCACACTTAATAAAATCACGTTTAAATCTGGTCATAACACATTACATCGCTTTTAAATATATGGTTATGTTATCATTTCGAGCTCTCACGTGGTGTGACGTCATAGAACTGCATTGCAAATTTATGAACTGCGTTTGCTATTTGGTAATTGTTATTGTTGCATAGCAAAGTTTTATGTCAAGACAAGGTTAAAAAAATCATCTATGTTTATGAATGTTTTTATGTTAACGTCTCTGTAACCTCTCTGAAGATGGCTCATGTGAGCCGAAAGCTTAGAACCAACATAAAACAATTATCGAAATGTTGGAGAATTTTTGTCTTTATTTTCACCTGAAATTAAAGCCAAAATACGATGTTTAGAACGGCTCATGATTAAATATAATAGACATTCATTGTCTCTTATATTTAACAGTATATGTTTAGATAATTACCTGTTGCCTCGATACATTATATATATTAATCCTTTCAATAAAATCAAACTACTAAGACGCCTGGCTTTACTGAGTGTGAAAAAAATTAAAAACATTATTAAGAAGAGAGACAAAGAAAAGAACAAACAAAGCGATTGATATTGCATTTTAATTTTGGAAGATCAAAGATGACAATTAAGCAAAAAGCCGGAAGAAAGTTCGACAAGTGAGAAGAAACTGTTGGCATAAAACTAGGGTTAAGTGTAGACATTTTAAGTGTAAAATGATGAGACATTTCTGTCAATTTAGAACTACGCTTAAATTTGTAAAATCAAGGAACGAAAGAGGAAAGATCATTAGAACAATAGGCATGAAAGCATATATATATAAAGACACAGGGAAAGTACGTTACAGTGGTTAGAAAAGACCGAAGCCGAGATGACAGATCAGGACCAATAACATTGCAGATTCTTCTTTACATTTTAGCAAGAATCCCAATAAACAAAAACCATGTACAACAATAATATACAACGCACGAGTGTCAAAAGTAAATTGTCGCCATCGTATATTTTTAATTACGTTTATGTGAGTTCTTTGTTTTTCAATTTAGTCAACTGCACTGCATAGTAGTCAGTTGGGCCCCGTCTGTGAGAAAAACAGCATCATGAAGCAATTTACTCCGCCAGAAATTTTGGTTGTTGGTTGGTTGTTATTATTTTATGGCATATCAACCTCGGCGGGTCATTTATTGCCAACTAAAGTTTATTTATTTATTGCTGGTAATACATTTTTCTTTTCAATAATTTATTGTTGTTTTTATATAAGTTTTGTGTCTAGTAATACTTTTTTTTCTTTTCGAGTACCAAGATTCATTGGGATTTGTTTTTAAGGGCAGAGTTCCCAAGTCCTACTCTGTTATTTAACCCATAACTGGAGGGAAGGGACAGATTAATACCTTTCCCAAGGGTAACAATGCTCAAGTGAATGCAAGGTATTCAACTGGAATTCCAACTCGGTTCACCAATTTCTCTTTTCGAGCCGATATCCACTGCACCACAACGCACATCCATCACTAAACGCTTACAGCACCTGGTATTCCCAAGCGGTCACCCATCTAAGTACTGACCAGGCTCAACGTTGCTTAACTTCGGTGATCGAGCGAGAATTAGTGTATTAAACGTGATATGGCCGTAAGCCCAGAAATTTGTAGACGGCATACTGACCTTACATTTAAACTCCTGGAGATTGTAGCTGTCGGGGAAGCAAGTATGTGGAAGGGAATTCCACAGGCGGGAAGTGCGAGAAAAGAAGCTATTAGAGTAGAAATTGCGGTTACATTTTATCGGTTTCATTGTAAAAGTGTGGGACCTAGTTGCTAATCTAGTATCTCGAGCAGCAAAGAACTAAGTTCATCGGAGCAGAAGCCATGAAAGTATTGATAGAAGATGCACAGGGAAGCCACGTTACGACGGTGAGAGAGTGACTGCAGCCGGTCTGCCAAGTCGGTATTACAGATTCTCCGGTGTATTTTGTCAAGAACTCCGAGGAGAATAGCAGGGGCACCCGACCAGATGTGGCAGCAGGATTCAATACACGGGCGGATGCTAGATTTATATATATGCAGGATAGATTCAGACGGAAAAAAAAACTTCCAGTCCCTGCACAGAGAACCGATTTTCATAGCAGCGGATTTAGCAATGGATTCGATATAGTCATTCTACTTGAGGTCCGCTGAGAGTGTGAGACCAAGGAGGGGTAGTGTTTTACTTTCTGGGAGGCAAGCCTGTTCCATGCTCATGGGAGGTAGGTGCGATTGTATCTGATGGTTATTTGATAGCAGCTTCGTTTTATATATATATATATATATATATATATATATATATATATATATATATATATAAATGAAGGTTGATAAATTATTGATATGACCATTTTATATCTTTCAATGAATTATTATTTCGCAAATATTTATAATAGAAGAAATATTCAGCCTGCAACAGAGGCAGATCTGACCAAAATGGCCTCACCCATTTTCTTAGTTTCATCGCTACAATTTTCTGCATTGACTATTAAAGATAAACAATGTAAAATGATAAATTAATTATTTGTTTTTGTCTGACAGTGCCAGCATTTTTTCGTATTTGAGGGAGGAGACCTCATATTTGGAGTGAGGTAGCATTTTTATATATTTTTAATTATTGTCACTAAACAACATTCATGCTTCCTCATTTCCCGTTAACAAGAACCAATGGGGGACAGAGCAAAACACACAGATCACCCCACACACACACACTTTAATAAAAGAATAACCGTTGTGCCTTTATTGGCATATATTTTTTATGAAAACACAATAGGTAGAAATGTTAAACCAATTAATAATCTAAACTTATTTATAAATGGAACTTTGTCTCTGTGTGTGTCTGTGTCCGTTACCTATAGACTCCGAAACGGCTGAACAGATTTTCTTGAAAATTGACACAGTTATACTATAAGCGTCTGCGAGTGTTCTTAGCTAGGTTTTGTGTCGAGGTACCTCCAATAAATATCGAAAATCGATAATCGAAAAACATCGGGTTAAAAACGAGAGGTTCGATTTTATTCGAATTTGATACACTCATAAACAAAGACATAAAAAAAACGATATTCAGAAGTTTCAAGGTTGCAGTTCTTACAATAGTGCGGAAAATCGATAATATATATATATATATATATATATATATATATATATATAAGGCAAGATGTGTGTGTGCGTGTGTGCTTATCTACCTGTATGTCTGTATTTTTTCAGCCCTTTTATTTTAGTTTTTGCTTCAAGTTTGGCTCTAAGTTGGTATAATTGTAGTTCTTAGTCTCAGCCATGATACCATTTACTTAGAGGACTTATTTAGCCTTCAAAATTCAGTTTACGACGAAAAAAAACTTATTTGATATCGATAGCAGGAAATCAAAATTTGACTTACATCCATTCATTTTTCTTTCAGTCTACGGTTTCGCTTTAACTGTAAACAACTATTGCTTTTTAGTCTTTCGTGCCAACGTCCAGGACCATGGATTAGTTTTAAAGCTTTCATTACACCCGAGCAACGCCGGGCTATACTGCTAGTAATAAACAATTTAATCTCATCATATATTATCAACAATTTAAAACAATTGACCTCATAGTCTCTAATGACCCTATAACCATACAACTAAACCCTCTACAGAAAACCAATGTACTGTATCCATTTACATACCCTTTCAAAGATTGAGGAATGTAAATAATGTAACGAATTAAAATACCGCATCTCTGAAATAGAGACAGATCCTGATGGAAGTCGAAGGGTATAACGGCTGAAACCCCGTGAATGTGGCAACAAAGATGAGGACAACAGTTTGAACAATGTAAATACATCTCAGAAATATCGATATAAATGAAAAAAACTTAAAGAAACTGTAAGAAAGAAAAGATTATTGCGTAATATAAGCCCTCCTATATGGCAGAGAATACTGGACAATCTCCTCACAGATGAAGAAGAGACTTGAAGCAACAGAAACAAAGAATAGAGTACTGAACTGTTATGTAATATCAGTCCTCCTATATGGCAGAGAATACTGGACAATCTCCTCACAGATGAAGATGAGACTTGAAGCAACAGAAACAAGGAAAAGATTACAAAATTGTTATATAATATCTGTCCTCCTATATGGCAGTGAATGTTGGACAATCTCCTCAAAGATGAAGAAGACTTCATGCAACAGAAAGGAAAAAAAAAGATTACTGAACTGTTACTTGATATTTGTCCTCCTATATGGCAGTGAACGCTGGACAGTCTCCTCACAGATGAAGAAGAGTTTTGAAGCAACAAAAACAAAGAAAAGATTACTAAACTGTTACGTAATATCAGTCCTTCTAAATGGCAGTGAATGCTGGACAATCTCTTCACAGATGAAGAAGAGACTTGAAGCAGCAGAAGCAAAGAAAAAAATACTGAACTGTTACGTAATATCAGTACATCTGTATGGTAGCGAATGCTGGACAATCTACTCAAATTGGAGACTCGAAACAACAGAAAAATCGCTCTACAGAAGAATGTTAAGTTACCACGAACCAAGGTTTGGGAGAGAATCGAGACAAAAAGGAAACTTATACTTAATATCTACTGAACCATTGAAGTTTCTCGGACAGTTAATGGCGAACGAGAGATTAGGGACACGGCATATACAAGAAGATGTCATTGTGTATTCATTTCCTAAGAAATCTTTTGTTTGTAAAATCGATAGCAACGTAGGAAATGTCTTTTGTTGGCCGATTTTTTTCATTTTGGGGTTCATTGGACTAAAATAATGTTTACATAGTTGTCATTGCTCGTGTGCATGAAGAAGTGGGAACGTTAAAATTTTAAATTTAATCTTAATTTTTTTTTTTAAATACCTGTTTGGATATATAGTCAAGCCGACTTCATTTAGTGAATTTTCGTTAATGTTTTTATCACTATTATTAAATATCCCAAATTGTGATTATACATGATCTGCAAAGAATGGGAAATATTGTAATTACTTGGACGTAAATTTACTGTTGATGATCCAGAAATTAATGCATATTCTATACATTTTCAGCTGAATTCATTGCATTCACTTACGCGCAAATAACCTTGGGAAAGGTATTAATCCGTATCTTCCCTCCAGTTAATGGTTAAATAATAGGACATATTGGGTTCTATAGCCTTGGTCGGTAGCCAGTCTATCGCAGAAAGCAATGGCAACCTACTGCGGGATAATCTTCTGCCCAGTCAGTCATGTCTCTTTCGAGACATGATCGCCCAAGTGTGTATCACGTATGGCACTTAAATGACTGACTATACATTTTCGTCTTAGTAAACTGTTTTCTTCTTTATCTAAAAAAAGTTCTTTTGTATCTTTTAAACTATTGTCAGACATATTATGGAGAGTAACTATTTTTAAGTAATTTTTTAGCTATGACAACAGTACTCCATATTTAACCCAATCTGGCTCTTTTAAGAGTTTTCAGGTGCTTATTGGAGTGGTCAGGGAGCCAACTGTTTTACCAGCATTCTGAAAAATGCTTTAAGTTTTGTAAAGAATCATTTTTGTGTTCATATAAAAATTTATTGAAATTCCCCGGGTTTTCACCTATGTATTTTTCGGGGCAGTCATTAAGGGTGCTAAAGTAAATTTTTCGTTTAAGCTTTAGTTTATTATTAATATGATG
This sequence comes from Ascarosepion bandense, assembly GCA_037127315.1. Taxonomy (NCBI): domain Eukaryota; kingdom Metazoa; phylum Mollusca; class Cephalopoda; order Sepiida; family Sepiidae; genus Ascarosepion; species Ascarosepion bandense. The sequence continues at coordinate 1,946,543 of JBBBDQ010001027.1, forward strand.
TTTTATATTAAGCATTGCTTGAAAGACTGGAATTGTATATCTCTGTCATTTTCTACTAACAACTACGTTATCAGTGACGGTAGATTAGGATTCATGTATAGATCGATAATCAATGCTTTCAGTACCTGGTATTCTTAATCGGTATTCATCCCAAGTACTGAAGGGCTCGAGGATGCTTAACTTCGGTGATCGAGCGATAATCAATGCTTTCAGTACCTGGCATTCTTAATCGGTATTCATCCCAAGTACTGAAGGGCTCGAGGATGCTTAACTTCGGTGATCGAGCGATAATCAATGCTTTCAGTACCTGGCATTCTTAATCGGTATTCATCCCAAGTACTGAAGGGCTCGAGGATGCTTAACTTCGGTGATCGAGCGATAATCAATGCTTTCAGTACCTGGCATTCTTAATCGGTATTCATCCCAAGTACTGAAGGGCTCGAGGATGCTTAACTTCGGTGATCGAGCGATAATCAATGCTTTCAGTACCTGGTATTCTTAATCGGTATTCATCCCAAGTACTGAAGGGCTCGAGGATGCTTAACTTCGGTGATCGAGCGATAATCAATGCTTTCAGTACCTGGTATTCTTAATCGGTATTCATCCCAAGTACTGAAGGGCTCGAGGATGCTTAACTTCGGTGATCGAGCGATAATCAATGCTTTCAGTACCTGGTATTCTTAATCGGTATTCATCCCAAGTACTGAAGGGCTCGAGGATGCTTAACTTCGGTGATCGAGCGATAATCAATGCTTTCAGTACCTGGTATTCTTAATCGGTATTCATCCCAAGTACTGAAGGGCTCCAGGATGCTTAACTTCGGTGATCGAGCGATAATCAATGCTTTCAGTACCTGGTATTCTTAATCGGTATTCATCCCAAGTACTGAAGTGCTCGAGGATGCTTAACTTCGGTGATCGAGCGATAATCAATGCTTTCAGAGTGATTTGACCAGTAGACCACTGATTTTATTTTACTCTTCATCCAACAACATGTTATCATTCATTCTAATGATGTTATTAATGAAAATGATTCACTGCTTTTATTCAGGCTCGTGTGAAAATATTTTTTTGTGTTTGGTTTGTGTAAGGCAGCAGCTAAAATAAATATGAATAAAAGTAGACCTTTGAGGGATAAGTATATACAATTAGTTTTTTCGTTATTTTTTTATTTTTTTTATTTTTTTATTTTATTTTATTTATTTATTTTTTTTGCACATAGCAAGTAAACAGAAGCCTATGATGATATCGACAGACAAATGCTGTTTAGTATTTTTTTATCTATTAACAACAACAACAACAACAACAACAACAACAACAACAACAAAAAACATTAACAGCAGTTCCTAGCCTGGGGATTTTAGTGAAGAAACTCTTGTGTATAGCTGAGTAGACAATAAGCGTCATTTTTTACTGCAAGGAAGAAAAACAAAACATTTCAAATAAATAAATAAGAATGACAGAATAGAGTCAAGCAAATAAATAGTAACGCTGCGGAAAAACAAATGGAAAATAAATAAATAAATAAATACACCAACGAACGCCCGAAACTGTAGTCTGGAATAATTAAAAATAAATATGGCGCTAAAAAGTTTTCGCTCTAGAAAATTTTCCCGCTAAAAGAACTCCCCGCCCGAAGACAAAACAGTCAATAATTAAACGTGAGAATGATAAAATTGAACCGAACTATTAACAATCACCATTATATTGACGCAGCTATAGTTTATTTTTGTCGTTATTATTATTATTATTATTATTATTATTATTATTATTATTAAATCTATATTATTTTTTTTATCTACCATTTTTAGATTTATAATTCGTTTTTTATCTTCGTTTATTTTTGTTACGGATGTGTTTGCTTATCACCTTTTATCTGAATTTTCATTCGTCCCCAGCATTTTCATTCATTCATTCATTCATTTATCTCTCTCTCTTTTTTTTTTTTTTTTTTCCATTTCAGTTAGATCTTAGCTTGACTTAAATTCTTGTTCTTTTTCTTGATTTTTCATTCAATTATTTATTCATTTTTTAGGGTTTTCTTTTCGTTTGATTTGAGTAGACGTCATTTTTATTGAGTGTTTTTTTTTTTTTTTGTGCATTCACTTATTCACTCCCGCATCAGGAATTTTCTTTTTTATTCTTTTGCCGATTTGACGAAATTTCTTTCTATTTATTTTTTTAATTCATTTATTCACCTGTCACTCTTTCTGTGCGTTTCATTCATTTCTCGTTCATTTTATCAGTTCTCTCATTCTTATTTGCCATTTCATTCACTTCTTCATTTTTTTTTTCATTCTTTCTCTTTCTACATTCTTCAGCTGTTAATTTCTTTTTTTCTTTCATTATGGTTTTCTTAAAAAAATATTTTTTGATAATTGTGAGGCTATTACGTTCGGTCTTCGTTTTTAATTTACTCTTTCTTTCCTGCGATATTTTTTATGTCTTTCTTTTTCTTTTGTTTCATTTCACTTTTTTAATTTTTTATTCATTAGTTTTTTATGTTAATTTTTTTATTATTTCATTTTTTCTTTCCTTCTTTCTTTCTTTCTTTTTTTCTTTCTTTCTTTCTTTTCGTCTTTTTTTTCTTTGTTTCTTTTTATTGCTTCACTTTTTTCAGTTATTCTTTTTTTTCCTTTTTTCTTTCGTTTATGTTTCTTTTTTTCTTTCTGTCTTTAAATCTTTCTATTTTTGGTGGGGGAAGATTATTTTTTGTATTTCTGCGTAATTTTTCATTCTTTATTTTCCTTCTTTTTTCATTCTATACATTTCTTTCTTTTTTCTTTCTTTCTTTCTTTCCTTTTTTATTTCTTTCTTTATTTATTAATTTGTTTTTAGTTTAATTTTCCATCATTTCTTTCATTCTTTCTTTCCTTCCTTCTTTCTTCATTTCCTTCTTTATTTCCTTCTTGCTTTCTTTCTTTTTTTCTTTCTTTATTTGCTTTTGGTTTAATTTTCCATCATTTCTTTCTTTCTTTCTTTCTTTCTTTTATCTTTCCTTCTTTCTTTCTTTATTTCTTTCTTTACCACCTAGTTCTTTCTTTCAAACTTTTTCTATCGTCTGCTTTTTTCCTTTTTATTTTCTTCCTTCTTTTATTTTTTCTTTTCATCCATTCGTATCTTTCCCGTGTCATTCTTAATTTAGCATCTTTTATTGCCACTTATATCTTAGGATTTTTTTAAAACGTAGCAAAATTCGCTGGACGTTTTTCTTTTTTGTGGGCGAGGCATTTTTTGAATTTGTTCTCTTGCCACCTTGCCTCGCTGTCCTCAAAGCCAGCGGACAGCACATTGTTGTTGTCCACGGGCAGCGGACAGTCAAGCGACTTTGGCATCAAAAAGCAATTAGGAATGTGTTGAGACGCCGGCGGCAGGGAAGAAAAATTCGATTTCAGAAGAAATTCTTCTAGATTAGGTGCTCGAATTGACTCTTGCAACAAATTCATTCGAGCGAAGACAACTGATAAAAATGAAAGCAAGAAAAAATACAATAAAAGAAAATCATTTTTTCAATGTCACTTTTTTTTCTCTGTTATTTTCGCCATTTTGTTATTTATTACCTTGAATAAGTCGTTTATTTTGGAATGAAAGGAATATCTTTTCGTTGTTCCTTTCTTTCATCCTTCTATCAATTCCATCATATCTTTCTTTCATTCTTTGTTTCCCCCTTTCTTTCTTTCTTTTTTCATTCATTTTTTCTTCTTTATTTTCTCTATTTTCTTCTTTTCCCTCTTTCTTTCTTTCTTTCATTTTTTCTTTTTATTTTCTCTGTTTTCTTCTTTTTTCCGTCTCTCTGTTTTTCATTCATTCATTCTTTCTTCTGGTTTATCTTTCTTTCTTTATTTTCCTATATTTCTTTTCTCTTCCTTTCTGTCTGTCTGTTTTTCTTTCATTCGTTTTTATTTCTTTCTTTCAATCTTTTCTTTATTTTTATTTTTCCTTTCTTTATTAATTTTTGTAATTCCATCACTATTCATTTCATTTCTTTCTTTCTACCTGACGCCATCTTTGTTTTCTTTCTTTTTTTCGTTCGTTCTTTTTCTTTCTTTCTTTCTTTCTTTCTTTCTTTCTTTCTTTCTTTCTTTCTTTCTTTCTTGTTAATTCCTTACACTTTCGTCTTTCTTTTCTTACTTAGACGCCTTTACTTTAATATTCCCTTAATTGTTTCCCCAAAATCTTCTGTCAGTTCAATAATATCAAGTTTCTTTAGGTCTTTGAGTTTATTGATAGTTTCTCTGAACAACGCCGGCAAAACATATTTTGTTAAGTTCTTCTTATTATTAGATTTTCTATTGTGACTTTTAAAATGTATTTTCTACAAATATTAAATCAATATATAAGAATTCATGGGGGATCAGTTTATTAATAAATAACAAAAGATAAACGATCCATCACATTATGTGAAAAACGATTTTACATTAACACTAATTAAAAAAATTAAGCAAAGGAGAAAAAAAATTAAACAAGGAATAAGCTTTGCTAGAGGTAGTTTCACTTTAAACTGAACATTGCTACAAACCCAAAAGTATTAACCTTAAAACTCGAATCATGTTCGTAAATAGACTTGCATAGTGCCCAAGCCGTTGAGAAATATCTTAACTGTCAGTTGAATGCAAACGATTTCTCAGATCAATGTACACTACCACCCATAATTATTAGGTACCGTAGTTTTTTTTTTAAGAAATGATGTACTTCATACTATTTTTAGATATTTCCTGCCAATTGAATAATTGTAAATTAAAATAGAATGGTTCTTTTGTTAATATTGCACAAAAACATGTGCATCAAATGAATTTATAAATATTTAATAATTACGTATTGCAGTTTCATCAATGAAAGAATGGAGACAATTTCGGGTAATTCGGACGAGTTCATATTTGCTTCCTTACCGTGTTAAATTTTGCAAAGTAATAATAACAAAAGAACATTTCTATTTTCATTTGGCAATAAATACTAAAAATAATATGAAATACATAACAATTATAGGCGGTAGTGTATATATATATATATATAAAATCTACCGTGTGCGATGAGTAAATTGTCGCTATTTGCCTTATAAAATTTTCAAAAGTAATAATAAGAAAAGAACCATTCTCTTTTCATTTAGAACTAACAGTATAGCCCGGCGTTGCTCGGGTGTAATGAAAGCTTTAAAACTAATCCATGGTCCTGGAGCTCAGACTCTTTGGACGTTGGCAAGAAAGACTAAAAAGCGATAGTTGTTTCCAGTTAAAGCGAAACCGTAGACTGAAAGAAAAATGAATGGATGTAAGTCAAATTTTCATTTCCTGGTATCGATATCAAATTTTCTTCACTATTATAAGAATGCAACTTTGAAACTTCTGAATATCGTTTCCTTTGTCTTTGTCTATGAGTGTATCAAGTTTGATTAAAATCCGATCACTCCTTCTATAACCCGATTTTTCGATTATAGACTTTCGATATTTATCGAGGGTACCTCGACACAAAACCTAGCTAAGTACACTCGCAGACACTTATAGTACAACTGTATAAATTTTCAATTTTCTACAATTATTTAAGGGCATTCTGTGACCAGTCAGCAGAGTCAGATGGGAGACGCGAGACGAAACAGCTAAAATGAAACTTCAACTTCAAATCGACCCGAAGAGAAAGTCAGGTCGCACCTTGTTCTCTTTCTTTTCTTTATCGTTTGCTGATACCTTTTACTTCTTCTTCTCCATCCAAAGACATTCCTACTGAATACATACATACGTACGTACGCATATACTCTATCAAGAATTACTACTACGAACATTTTTCTACATTTCTTGATAGCCATAATTTTATCATTGAACACAAACTGTACCCTTAACTTCTTAATAATGTTTCTAATTGCACATTAACTTCTACAACTTGTGTTGTTCTTTCCTTTTAATAAATTTCTATTTTAAAATGCTAAATGTTTTTAATCTTACACTATTCCACACAATTCCACATATTCCAAAATGCCGACAAACAATTTTCTGATGAAAAACTTCTGACAATTATTCTGATGATAATTCTGGATAAAACTTGGAAGCTGTAGGGAGTCCGGTTAAGTCTGACACAAGGCTAAACCAAGAAACATTAACCAGCTCCCTTACGACTACAGTGGTGACCCCCGACGTATAAGGAACACGCACCCCCGGCTACACACTACTTCAAAGAAAAAAGGTAAACAAAACAAAAAACACACACATTAATACTGGGAAAAGCGGTAACAACTAATGGATGTGAAATTAAAAAAAAAAGCTGTTTTCCTAAAGAATTGTTTAAAGAGAAATATTTTTATAAATTACACCCGAAAATAAATCTCCCATCAATAGTTGAAAGAGCAATAGCAATTACTGGACATGCTAATCCTATTTTCCTGAAGAATTGTTTGAAGAGAAAGATTTTATACGTTACAATCGAAAAGAAATCTACCATCAATTGTTGGAAGAGCAATAACAGCTATTGGATTTGAGAAATTTATTTTTTCAGAAGAATTGCTTGAAAAAAAAAACAATTTTATAAATAACAACCGAAAAGAATGCTCCCAACAATACTTAAACGAGCGATGACAGCTAGTAGACTTGAAAAACCTAATTTCTTGAAAATAATTCATGCATTTCAACCAAAAACAGTACTAGTTGCTCAGTCAATGAATGTCAAATGTTTCCTTGTCAGGAAACGGTTTATATTACCATTGTGATTAGCAATATCCACGCTGTACAAATGTCGGCATTTATATTATTTCTATGCATTACTTTTATTAATATTCACGCTGTGATGTAATGGCTATCGGTTTGGAATGGGAAATCGGAGATCGAAATCCAGTCGGGTTCGCTACATTCAATTATGTGCAGTTGTTTTTGGGAAATATATGAATCCATACTCCCAGCTATGGGTTAAATAGAACTGTTCTATAACGTTGGTTAGCAACCAGTCTAATCTAAAGAAATCGAAAACTTTACATATTCAATCATGAATCCAGATAGACATGATCGCCCGCGTGTGTAACACATATGGCACTTAACTAACTCTTATTAGAAGGTTCCCACATGAGTCTCGTTATATATAAAAACAGTTTCCACTTCTGCGATATATGCGTGACTCTTCAGAAATGAATTGAGTTCTTTCGGTGACTGGCGTGTGTATACACTGCTTATAAAAAACACGTTCAAATTTCCCTTCTCTGATTCCATGCGCCTATGGCTTAAGGGTGTAGCGACTCGGACTGACACCAAATCAGTCGAGTTTTGATCCCTGCCAGAAGCAAGTGGAAGTGTCTAGCCACACTGATGGGCTGTGATACAGTGAAACAGGCTTTTATAAATATATATAGTCATCCGCAGACAGATCTGTTTCGCTGTATTACAGCTCATCAGTACGGTTAGACATCCAGTTGCTTTTAACCCAGCATTGAAACCCGACCGAATTGGCGTTAGTCGGCGATTCTAATTTTTAGCTATGGGTTCTCGGTAGAAGGAGGCAGACTTTTAACGTATGATGTATCATATGTCAGTAGCCAGAGTGCTCTAATTCATTACTGAGTGAGCGATACGTAGATGCTAGAGTAGCTACTGTTTTTTCAAAGTCAAAGGGTGAGAGCGTAAATATTTCCAATTGTTATAATAATGTGTAGTAATTCTTGAGGTCTGTTTATTACAGAATAACAAACAATCGGTATCTCATATTATGTTCAACAGAATGTTATATTGGTACTAACTTGTATAGGAAACTACTGTTTTTAAATGTGCTTTTTGATAACTCAGCCACAGGAGACCTTCGCAACCTGTCGATGTTCAATTACTTTCTTTATGAAATGCTTATATTTTGTTTAGATTCCACCTCTGATCTACGGGCGCTCGGTAGAAGGAGGCAGACATTTTAGCGTGTATATTATCATTATACACGCCCAATAGCCGAGAGTGTTCTAATTCATTGCTGAATGAACGATGCGTAGATGCCAGAGTAGCTACTGTTTTTCAAAGTCTACCATAATTAATCAATCTGCAACTAACAATGTCGGTTCGCTATATTGAGCTAGACAATTTTATTTCGCCAGAATTTATCTTACATATTTATAAGTCTTCCATGCGTCCTTGATTTGAATATTGCTGATACACCTGGCTTGATGCTTCTGCTAAATATTTAGAAATTCTTGATAAACTCAAAAGAATAATCATCTATGTTATTGATCCTGACCTGACATCTCAGTTTCAGTCCTGTTCTCCACGCCGTCCCCGTGTCTTTTCTATAAATACTTTCATGGTAATTGTTCTGACGAAACTTCCTCCTATGGTAACTAGACTTCATGAACACAGTATTAGATTGATGGCAAGGTCACAATATCTTGCAGTTGAATTGGTTAGATGTGATCGAAAGTTCTATGCTAGCAGTCTCTTTTATCGCACTTCTTCCTGGTGGAACTCACTTCCAGCTCCATGCTTTCCAGCTAACTTTGATCTTCAAAAACTTAAATGCAATGTCAATCGTCATCTTCTGTCTTCTTAATTCCTGTTCTTTTATTGTTCTCTCTCCTTATGTTTTCTTCTTCTCATATTATTATAAGTCCTATGCTAACAGTTTCTTCTCTCGATTGTGGAACTCTCTTCCTGTTTCTTGCTTTCCAGTCAACTTTGATCTTCAAAAATTTAAATGCAATGTCAGTCATTATCCTCTGACTTCTTAATTCCTGTTCTTTTATTGTTCTCTCTCTTTAATTATGTTTTCTTCTCATATTATTATAAGTCCTATGCTAACAGTTTCTTCTCTCGCTTGTGGAACTCTCTTCCTGTTTCTTGCTTTCCAGTCAACTTTGATCTTCAAAAATTTAAATGCAATGTCAATCATTATCCTCTGACTTCTGAATTCCTGTTCTTTTATTGTTCTCTCTCCTTAATTATGTTTTCTTCTTCTCATATTATTATAAGTCCTATGCTAACAGTTTCTTCTCTCGCTTGTGGAACTCTCTTCCGGCTTCTTGCTTTCCACTCAACTTTGATCTTCAAAAATGTAAATGCAATGTCAATCATTATCCCCTGACTTCTTAATTCCTGTTCTTTTATTGTTCTCTCTCTTTAATTATGTTTTTTTCTTCTCATATTATTATAAGTCCTATGCTAACAGTTTCTTCTCTCGCTTGTGGAACTCTCTTCTGGCTTCTGGCTTTCTACTCAATTTTGATCTTTAAAAATTTAAATGCAATGTAAATCATTATCTACTGTCTTTTAAATTCCTGTTCTTTTATTGTTCTCTCTCATTAATAGTTGTTTTTTTTCATATTCTCTCACACACACTAACTTTCTTTGCTTCCTAGTGGTTTTATTGTCTTGTTTGGGGCGAAATGATTTAAAAAAAACTAATTGATTTTTATATTTACTACATTACTTCCTAAACAAAGGGGATGGATGTTTTTGCTTAATAATCTTAGAGATTCATTTTTTTTTCTGTCGGTTTAATAAATAAAACATGCATCCACTTGTTTACAAATTGCTTTTTTTACATTAGGTTACGAAAATGCTCAGATGTGGCTATTTCAAGGCTTTTGTGTTTAAAAGCATTATTTAACTTTGCGTGATCGTTGACGCACTCTATAGCTAAGAGATCAAAACACTAGGGAAACGCAAGTTTATATCCTGTCGGGGTGGGGCATTTTTTTTCTAAGATTTAAAGAATATTCAGGCCGGTAGAAGAAAATTAATAAATTTAATGTTTACACGGAAGATAGAAGATGAAGGAGAAGCTCGAGGCATCAGAAAGATGGTTCTACTGAGAGATGCTGAGGATACCATGGCTCGAGCTTGTGAGCAATGACGAGGTGTTAGAGATGATGAAAACGAAAAGAAAATTATACTTAACATCAGAAATAGACAGCTGAGCTTCCTAAGACATGTAATGAGGAAGGACGGTTTGGAAAATCAAATACTCACACGACGGATAAAGAAAATAAACAAAGGAAAGCGGTGTGAGACCTATTTGATGGACTTGAGCTACTGGATGGCAGAGCGGGTTTGGAGGGAAATACCAAGAGGAAAAATATTAAAAGCAACAAGGGACAGGGGTAAGTGGAAATCCATGATCGCCTACGTCCTGAAGGGACACGACACATTAGGAAGAATAATAAACAAACTTATTGTCTACTTCAATACGAATATTCCTTCTTAGTTTGTATATTGCCGTTGCGGTGCAGTGGATATCGGCTCGGAACGAGAAATCGGAGAGCCGAGTTCGAATTCCAGTTGAATTCAATGCATTCACTTACGCGCAAATACCCTTGGGAAAAGTATTAGTCCGTCTCTTCCTTCCAGTTATGGATTAAATAACAGGACAGATTTGGTTCTATAGCTTTGGCAGGCAACCAGTCTACCGCAGAAAGCAATGGCAACCTACTGTGAGATAATCTTCTGCCCAGTCAATCATGTCTCTTTCGAGACATGATCGCCCAAGCGTGTTTCACGTATGGCACTTAACTGACTGACTTTGTATATCATACTCAGTGGATACACATATTTGAGCATACGTCTTGTATTAAGAGCCATTTAAGTAAGCGTCTATTTTTGATACAATGGTCAACGAGCGGGTCTAGTCAATTAGTTAAGTGTTATGCATGATACACACTTGGGTGATCATGTCTAGGAAAAGAAATGACTGACTGGGTAGAAAGGTTTTCCGCAGATGGTTGCCATTATTTTATGCCAGCAAAGTCTATAGAACCCAATCTATCCTGCTATTTAATCCATTGCTGGAGAGAGAAGAGACGGATTCATCCCTTTCCCAAGGGTGTTTGTAAGTGAATGCAATGAATTCAACTGAGATTCGAACTTGGCTTTCTGATTTTCGTTCCAAGCCGATATTCACTACACCACAACGCAGGACTAGTAAATCTTTTAATTACAGGTTCAATCCTTGCGAAGAACTCAATATTTAATGCGTTTTGCCAGACTGACCGGAGGACATAAGGAATGCTTAAACTAATTTTATCCGTAAAATCCCAAACGTTTTTATCCGTTGAACTACGAACCCCCCAACAGTCAGTATTGATGAGGCACAGTTCACGTTACGGTTCAGAATAAACCTTGGTAATAATAGCCATGAGCGTATGATTAATTATCCAATGGTGAAGGCTTAATTTCAATTACAATTAATAGCGAACTTTTGTCTTCGCTCGGCCGTGTGACATTCTTATCATTTTGTGTTAATGACGCTTCAGTTAATCAATGCCTCGTGTAGGAGAAAATCGTAGCGAATCGGTAAGACCTCAGGCGAAACCCTGCTTGTGTGGCTTACGGCGGGAATATTGTTAATATGGCTGCCCTAGATGAAAGGCGAGAATAAAGAGAAAAAAGGAAGAAAGAAAAATTAGAGGTACTAAATCGTAGAATTGAGGCGATATTAGTGAATTAGACGATGGAAACTTGGTTGTAAAAACGAGAGATCAGAATGCGAGAAAGAAGATGAAAAAGGAAGTCGAGCATTGGAAAAAGGGAAGTTTTTTTAACAGGATAGAGAGTAGGGGCGACGTAGGGAATACGGAGGATAGAAACAGAGGATGAGGAATAAGATAAGAAAGAAGGAAGAAAATAGATATAACTAGCAGTATAGCCTGGCTTTGCTCGGGTGTAATGAAAGCTTTAAAACTAATCCATGTTCCTGGATCTCAGACTCTTTAGACGTTGGCACGAAAGACTAAAAAGCAATAGTTGTTTCCAGTTAAAGCGAAACCGTAGACTGAAAGAAAAATGAATGGATATAAGTCAAATTGTGATTTCCTGGTATCGATGTCAAATATGTTTTTTCGTCGTAAACTGAATTTTGAAGGCTAAATAAGTCCTCTGAGTAAATGGTATCATGGTTGAGAACTACAATTATACCTACATAGAGCCAAACCCGAAGCAAAAACTAAAATAATAGGGCTGAAAAAAAATACAGACATACAGGCAGATAAACAGACACACACACACACATCTTGCCTTATATATATATATATATATATTATCGATTTTCAGCACTATTGTAAGAACTGCAACCTTGAAACTTATGAATATCGTTTCTTATGTCTTTGTCTATGAGTGTATTAAACTTGATTAAAATCCGACCACTCCTTCTATAACCCGATTTTTTCGATTATCGATTTTCGATATTTATCGGGGGTACCTCGACACAAAACCTAGCTAAGAACACTCGCAGACGCTTATAGTATAACTGTCTAAATTTTCAAGTAAATCTGTTCAGCCGTTTCGGAGTCTATAGGTAACGGACTTTATCCAGTTATGGGTTAATTAGCAAGAGAGATTGGGTTTATAGCCTTGGTTGGCAACCAGTCTACTGCAGAAAGTAGTGACAACCTATTGCTTGAAAATCTTCTGACCAGTCAGTCATGTCTCTTTCGAGACATGATCGCCCAAGCATGTATCCCGTATGACACTTAACTGACTGAAAATAATATTTGGAAACAAAAGTAAAGCTTATAATAATCCCCCACTTTGGGCATAAAGTGGGGGATTATTTTTCTATTATAATGAAATAATAAACTAATCCCTCACTAATTACAATTTATAAATATAATAATATAATATAATCTGTCTCCTCTTCTTCAAGCTATGGGTTAAACAGCAGGAGAGATTGGGTTCTATAGACCTGGTTGAATCGAATAAATAAATGGCGACATCCTGTGGAAAATCTTCTGCCTAGTCAGTCATATAACACCATCCACTTGCTCAAGCACATCAAGTATGGCTCACGTTGCTTTCCTTTCTCATTCTCTCTATTCGTCTTGTGAGTATTAGATTATCCAAGCCTTCCTTCCTCAATACGTGCCCCAGAAGTTTCAGTTTCTCTTAAATATAAGTCTTATTTTTGTTTATATCCATCCAAATATTTTGCTCACATGTACGGTGTATTGTATGCTCAGCATCCTTCTGTAGAACAACATTTCTTCGAGTCTCTCTTTCATTCTTGAGTATACTGTCTAGTATTTGCTGAGGAGAGTCATCACATAACATCGAGTACTCTTTTATTTGTTTCTAACGAAATCTTCCTGTTTCTCTAAAGCCGAAAGCAAGTGACAGGGGTCACACGTCTAGGTACGTATCAAGGTTCAGCATTACTTATCTTCCGAAAACACGGCTGAATTTTCGTTTAAGGCGTGTTCTTAATCGTAACCTTCATTTAAAAAAAAATCATTTACCTACAAGCAAGTCAATAATGCCACTAACTCAGAAGGGCTGCTTAGTGTAAAATAATATGAGAAAAGGAAAATATATTAATACACGCTTAGGCGATCATGTCTCTTTCGATTCATAGCTGACTAGGCAGAAAATTTTCCTGCAGGATGTTGCCATTTATTTCAGCGGTAGACTGGTTGCCAACCAAGGCTATAGGGCCAAATCTGTCCTGCTATTCAATTCTTTTATTCAGATTAGTCAGTTAAGTGCCATACGTGATACACTATTAGACGAACATGTTTCTTTCGATCCAAGAATGAATAGGCAGAAGATTTTACCGCAGTAGGTTAGCATTTATTTATGTGGTAAATTGGTCGACAGTCTACGGCTATATCGTGTTGAATACACTGGTTCCCGTCCAATCACCGAAGTTAAGAACATCGAGCCTGGTCAGTACTTAAATGGGAAACCATTTGGGAATACCAGGTGCTGGAAACGTAAGAACCGAGAATGGCCCAACGGTCCTCCAGGTTTGGGGGTTGGGTGCAGGGCTAACAACCTTGTCCCGTAAAAAAAACAATTTGTTACAGAAACAGCAACAAAATGTTGCTGCCTTATGCACCATCTGAGTGTGATGGATAAATGATGATGAAATTGGTCGACAACCAAGGCTATAGATCCCAATCTGTTCTGCTATTTAACCCATAGCTGGAGGAAATAGAGACCGATTAATAGCTTTCCCAAGGGAAAATGAATGTGTGTAAGTGAATGCAACGAATTCAATTGGAATTTGAACTCGACTCTCTGATTTTTTGTTCCGAGCCGATATCACACCACAACGCACATCCCAAGAGATAAATTGTTAAGAGCGACAATGGGTAGGGGTAAGTGGAGGCCTATGATCGCCTACGTCCTGAAGGGACACGGTAGGTAAAGAAGAAGCCAGATTTAACCAAACTTATCAAATGATAAATTAATAATCAAATACAGATATGAAAAACGGTAAAAAAATGAGGAAAAATACGAGAAAGTAAAACAAATTAACCGATGATATATATATATATATATATATATTGTTTTGGCTAAATATATATATATATGGCCAAAACAAAATATATTTGGGCTCAACGAAAGACACCTTTAAGACCAGGTGGTTCAACCACAGATCTACATTTAAAATAGAAAAATTAAAAAACAATACAAAATTTGCTAACCATGTCTGGAAATTGAAATCAAAATATGAAAAAGCTCCGCACATAACTTAGAGCATTGTCAAAACAGCCAAGCCTTACAATGGTGGACAAATATGTCGACTGTGCCAAGAAGAAAAATTAGAAATTATGACATAACCAAATAAAGACGAACTGTTAAATGAAAGAACAGAAATTGTGACTAAATGGTCAGGCGCCCCTGCCGTTCACCTCAGTGTTCTCGACAGGCTCCAAAGGAGAGTCTGTAATGTGATAGGAACTGACTTGGCGGCTCGACTGCAGCCACTTCCCCACCGACGAAATGTGGCCTCCCTTTGTCTGTTCTATAAATACTTTCATGGCTTCTTCTCGGACGAACTTAAGTCACTGGTGCCTCCACAACAGGTGTTTACTCGTGCAACCAGATTGGCAACTGGGTCCCACCCTTTCACAGTTAGATTAACCAAATGCAGACGACTATTCTACTCCTGCTGCTTCTTCTCTCGCACTTCCCGCCTGTGGAATTCTCTCCCATATTTTTGCTTTCCTGATGGCTACAACCTCCAAGAATTTAAATGCAATGTCAATACTCATCTACTAACCACTCGACCCTAGCCCTCCCCCCACCCCATATATCCTTCCCTTTCTCTCTACCCTTGAAACTGTCATCACACCTACATTCTCATCTTTCTATTGCTCCTATCTAATTGGTTTGTACTCCTCTTCTCTCTCTTCTAATTAATCTTTTTACAGTTATGTAGCCCCCTGCACATCAGTGGCATTTCCGCCTTGCTCGGGGTGAAATCATTAAAAAAAAATGCATCTACACTAAGAAATACTTCTTAGGTTCATACAAACATGGCTTGTGCAAAACTAGGACCACCACTAGAGACGATAAACCTTTATAGTACTAATAGCCCCCTTTATAGTACTAATAGCCCCCTTATATCAAATTTTACCTATTACACACCACAAATTTAATTTAAAGTTTTATAGAAAAAAGTAATTTCCTAAATTTAAAATTAAGGTTAAATATACAAAATTAGATTAATTATAAAACTGTGCTTAAATACAAAAATTTTCTATAGTTATACAAATAAACATTAAAGATATGTCCAATCCCATCCTTTCTCACCCTTTACACCTCTTTATTCTCCCCCTCTAATAAAACCAAAGAAGAAAGGCTAGTCAGGCGGTCATAAAACACTTTCATGAATCAACTATATCCCCTACCTACCCCACTTTCTTCAAAATTCTAACGAACAATTTACAAGACTTCTTCCCTTATCTCTAACCTCCGCCAACTTCCCACACACAACTCCCAAATATAAGAAAAAAAGGTCTTCCATTCCTTTCCACACCACCTGATGAGACATTGGAAGTCCAATGTCAAACAAAGTATTCAATTTGTAGTGGATATATATAAAAAAAATTGTACAATATAATTTATAATAAATATTCACAGCTCTATATAGATATCGAGCACTGTTTTAAATTAATGTTTTGGACGTTGTAAATTTTTCTTCGTTCGTTATTCACTCGAATATATATATATATATATATATATATATATATATATAGAGAGAGAGAGAGAGAGGGGGAGAGAGGGAGAGAGAGGGAGAGAAGAATTAATTATATAAAGGGAAGAGGCTTTTACGGACACTTGATGATCGATAGTTAATGAATGGAAGACAGAAAAGTGAAGCCTATAGATATTTTCGTTATATGCACAACGACTGAATCGCACCTGTTTCAGCTCCAGGCGAGTGAATAGACAATTGACAGACTGAGGTGATAAATGTACGACTATTTAAAACATCATTACAGGTGTGTCATTTCTGATAATTCAAATGCCAGAAAGGAAAACACATTGGAAGATGAATAAATATCAATCTTATCTATTTATCTTTTAATCTGTATCACCCCATGCAAGGCAGTAAAGCCACTAAGACGTAATGGGGTTTATAGAGTGTGGAAGAATTAGGAATAGAAACATTAATAATGAGCTGGAAGAGGAAAGAGTAATCAGGGGGAGACTAGAGATTGACATTGCATTTAAATTTTTGCAGATTAAAATTTAGATGGCAAGCAGGGAGCAGCTAGGGAGTTCTAAAAGCGAGAAGTCTGAGAAAAGAAACTGTTAGTATAGAACTTGCTGATGCATTTAGCCAACTCAACGGAAAACTGGTGAGATCTCCACTCCAGAAAGGAAACTACAAGACCTCTTACAAAAGGTAGCAAAAGAAAGTAACAAGAAAGGACTAGAAATAAACTACACGAAAACTGAATGCATGGTCATCAGTAAAAAGGGCAGCCCAAAATGCCAAATACAGGTCGGGGATACCAAAATCAAGCAGGTACAAAAATTTAAATACCTGGGAATCGTTATAACAGAAGACGGAAAGTGCGACACAGAGATCCAAAGGCGAATTTGCATGGAGAAGGAAGCATTCCAGAAGTTGAGTAAAGTATTAAGAAACAGAACAATTTCGCTAGAAACAAAGAAGAGAGTACTGGATTGCTATGTATTGTCAGATCTTCAATATGGCAGTGAATGTTGGACAATACCATCAAAGATGAAGGAAAACATATTGATGCAACTGAAATGTGGTTCTACAGAAGGATGCTGCGGATATCATAGATCGAGCATGTGAGCAATGATGAGGTTTTGGCCAGGATGGAAAAGAAAAGGAAATTAATGTTGAGTATCAGGAAGAAACAGCTAATGTTCCTGGGACATGCAATGAGGAAGGAGGGCTTGGAGAACCTTATACTATCAGATCAGATAGAAGGAAAAAGAGACAGAGGAAGGCAGCGGATAACATATTTGAAGGACCTGATCAGGTGGATGACGGAACGAGGGTTGCGTGGTGTAACAGGAGAAAGTGTGCTATGATCCACCATTGATAGAAAGACGTGTAAAGCCATGATCGCCTACGTCCTGAAAAGACAGGGCATATAGAAGAAGAAGAAGAAGAAGAAGAAGAAGAAGAAGAAGAAGAAGAAGAAGAAGAAGAAGAAGAAGAAGAAGAAGAAGAAGAAGAAGAATTGGAATAAGCATGTAGAAACGGAAAAAGTGTACTGGACTGTAATGTAGTATCCATGCTTCATCATAACAGAGAATCAAATATAAAGAAGAAACCTAAGCCAGTAGATATATGTTTCTACAGAAGGATGATGAAAATATCATGAACGGGATATGTGCACAATTAGGAAGTTTTAAAGAAATAGAAACAAAACGGATACTTAGAATTAGAAAGAAGCAGTTGAAGGTTTTAGGACACGTAATGAGGAAAGTAACGCAGAAATTAATGGCAACCTACTGCGGAAAAATCTTCTACCCACTCAGTCCAAACGTGTATCACGTATGGCACTTAAGTAATTAACTGGATATAATAGCTGGAAACATAAGTAAAACTTCTACTGCATAGAAAATGGGGGATCGGTTTTCTATTGTTATGAAGAAATAAACTGATCCCCCATTTTCTATGCAGTAGAATAATAAATAAACTGATCTTCTGCCCAGTCAGTCATGTCTCTTTCGAGACATGATCGCTCAAAGCATGTATCACGTATGGCACTTAACGGACTGACTGAATATAATAGTTGGAAACATGATAAAGGTTTCTACTGGACATAAAGTGGAGGGATCAGTTTTATATTGTTTTGAAGTAATAAACTGATTCCCCACTAATTACTACTTAACAATATAATACAATATAATACACCTCTAGCTATAAGTTAAATTACAGGACAGATTGGGTTCTATAGCCTTGGCTGACAACCAGTCTACCGTAGAAAGCAATGGCAACCTACTTTAATTAAGACTTCTACTAGGCATAAAGTGGGGGATCAGTTTTATATTGCTATGAAGTAATAAACTGATCCCCCAGTAATAACTATTTAATAATATAATACATCTCTTCCCCTTCTAGCTATGAGTCAAATAACAAGACAGAATGGGTTCTATAGCCTTGGCTGGCAACCAGTCGTTTTTTTTTCATTTGTTAGTATTATTTTCTTTTTTTTATTATATTTGTTGCTCTCTCTGTTGTTTGTTTGTTCCTCTTTTTCGTTTGCTTATTTCTTTCTTTTCTGTTTGTTTCTTATTTTTCTATTCTTTCTTTTTCTTTTTCTCTTTTATTCCTTTTCTTTCTTTCGTTCGCCCCATTAACCTTCCTTTACTTCAAATAGCGAACATTTTTCCCGCCACAAACTCGGATTCTGACATATATTCAAAAGATCACAAAAGTGTCAAACCACAAGCTCAAGTCCGCATCACATATGCAAATTGACTGACTGCATGGAGAAAGAGGGCTTGGGAAATTTGACACTCACAGAGCTTATGGAAGGCAAGAGAGAGGGAAATAATAAATAACCTGCCTAGTAAGCTTGTGAAAGGTGCTGTCTTTACAGATGACGAAAAACTGGAGGCAAGACGATAGGTGGTTCTACAGGGGGATGTTGAGAATGCTATTGAAGAGCATCTGAGCAACGATATGGTTTTAGAGAGGATGCAAACGAAAAGACGACTTATACTAATCATCAGGAAGTTTTAAGGGACGCTGATACAAAAGAAAGGGTAATTTTTTAGAGTCATTTGTTTTGAATCAGAATAAAAATAGATTAAGTTTTTCTTAGAGTTATAATAAAAAAAACACTCACGGGATATGAGAAAGTCGAAAAGAACGGACGTTATCAGAAGGTTACGTACTGACGAGCTCATGTAAAAATAAAGCAAAGTGGTGTGTGTGAAAGCCTTGGCAAAGGGACAAATATTGCTATAGGCTACAGGGGATAGGATGTCGTGGAGAACCAATCACCCATATTCTGTACAACAAGACAAAAAAAAAAGACTTGCGTAAAACGAATCGACATCTTATCAAAATGTTATTCTCTTCTATGATAACCCAAATTTCATTTTTAATTGATTCGTTTTTCACAGCTCATAAGTCCCTTTGCAGTTTATTTAAAGCAAGAAAATATTTAATTTTCGGATAATAATGATTTAATGATATAAGTCTTACTAATTAACCCATAGATGGGGGACACTATGTGGATTAATACTTTTCTCAAATGATATTAACGCATAAGTGGACATCACGAACATAACTGGAATTGGATCTCCGATTTCTGATCAATAATTCCACGCCATCATCTATTACATGACCCATGCATCCAAGCTTGCAGCACCTGTTATTCCGAAGTCATCCATCAATGTACTGAAAAGACTCAACGTTGCTTAACTTCGGTAATCGTACGGGAGCCGATGTTTCATAACACCAAATTTCAGAGCCTAAATCTAAAAATGTCGAAGATGTTGACAGTCGTGCATCACAAAAACAATATTTTTCATGGCGAATGAAGAAACATTACATTCGTTATTCAAATAATAAACTTTGTTTTGCAAATGTAATGCATTGGAGTATGTTACATAAAGTTACAAACAGTAGCTAAACATTCGAGTTTGGTTAAATTTACTTATCACACAAGAGGCTCTTCACTGATCTTGACTTAAAAGAAAACTGTATGAATCATTCGACGTTAAATCTCAAATATTTTTAAGTGGCTATTGAAAGCTATTTTCTGCAAATAATAATAATAATAATAATAATAATAATAATAATAATAATAATGTCCATTAATATCCTTGCCAACCCAGTGGTCCAATATAGTTTCAACATCTTAAACTGGACTCTAAATGAGATCAGACGAATGAATTCTAAAACAAGAAAGCTCTTTTCTAAGCATAAGATGCATCATCTAATGGTTGATGTTAACTATCTATACATACCCCGTAAAGAAGATGGAAGAGGTCTTATTCAGCTAGAATTGCCATACAAGACAACAACTATTGGTTTACTAACATACATAGAAACAACAAAGAACTGGATGATACAATTAGTCAAACAACATGAAAACAGAAAGAAAAAATATTCAATAATGAAAGAAGGCAGTAAATATAAACAAGGTTTACATTTAGTAGATTCTGTAGAAAAGTAAAACAGAAGCCAAGAACCAATTATTGCAGCAAAAAATATGAAAATGAAAGCCAAGGATAAAGCTCTTGAACAGATGAAACAACGCTGGCAAGACAAAACTTTGCATGGCCAATATCCAGAACGTGCTAATATATCCAATGTTGATAAAGTTAATACTCATCGATGAATACATGCATCTGGATTAAAGTCTGAAAATAAAGGCTTTATTCTTGCAGCGCAAGACCAAAGTCTTTTCACTAGGAACTTTCAAGCAAATATTATACATAATAATATAGATCTAAAATGTAGGTTTTGTGATAAATACCAAGAAACAATTGACCGTCTAATCTCAGGATGTTCTATACTTGCCCCAAATGAATATAAAAATCGTCACGATAGAGTGGTGCAATATTTATATTGGACAATGTGCAAACACTATGGAAAATATGTAAACAAACACTGGTACGAACATCACCCAGCACTGGTTACAGAAATAGAAGATGTCACCATTCTATGGGATTACAACATCTACACAGACAGAAAAATTAAAGTAAATAGGCCGGACATTAATGTTAAAAACCAAAAAGAAAAAAATTGCTTATTAATTGATATGGCTTGTCTTGCGGATTGTAACATAGCAATCAAGGAATTCAAAAAACTGTCAAAATATAAAGACCTGGAAATTGAAATAGAAAAAAAAAATGTGGAAATTGAAAACAAGTATCTTACTAGCGATAATAGTTGCACTTGGAATGATAAAAAAATGTAACACAAAAATACATTGAAAGAATCCTTGGAAACTCCAATTTAAGAGATATACAAAAAATTGTTTTGTTAAGTACATCTCACACACTAAGGAGAACTTTGTCTATGTAACGCTATGGATGTTAGATAGATATGAAAAACATGAAATGTAGCCACAACACACCACGGCCTGCTTTAGGTTTTCTCGCAGACTTGGTAGGTAGTGCGACTATAGCAGAAATCGAAATATGATGAAAAATGACATAATAATAATAGTAAATCAGTTCAAAATAGTACTCAAAAAGTTTTTCAACTGGCATGAAACAAAAAATCTATATTGAATGAAATGCTAAGTCTTCGGCTAAGAAGGTCAGTTCACTATATCGTGTATGAAACATTTTCTTGCCAGCATCTTTTTTACATATTTACCATTCGCCCTTACTTTTAATATTGCTGCAGAATCTGGGTTATATGCATAGATATTCTTGATAAAATTCGAAAAATCTGCAATGTTATTAGTTCTATTCTGGCATCTCAGCTCTGTTTACTTACCTATCGATGTAACGTAGCTTCTTTGTGCCTTTTCTATAAATACTTTCATGTTTATTGTTCCGATACACTTTGCTATCGTACATAGACTTTATGTATATAATCGCAGTATTGGATTGGGGGCAATGTCTCATCATATTACATTGGAAACGGCTTGATGCAACCGTAAGTTCTATGCTAACAATTTCTTCTCACTCACTTGTTACTGGAAATCTCTTCTAGCTTATTTTCCAGGCAATGTGAATGCATTTTCAATCATTGCCTCCTCTCTTCTTAAATATTGTTCTTTTATTGTCTTTTCTCGTTAATAGCAGTTTTTCTCATATTCTCAAGCACTTAGCAAACCTTCGCGCCCTAGTCGCTTTATTGCCTTGCTTAGGGTGAAATGGTAAAAAAAATTATGAATGTTTCAAATTTAAAAAAAATGGATCTATTTTTTGTGGTAGGTCTATTTTTTATCCTGAGGAAGACCAGAGAATACAACGGCTGAAACATTGTAATATTAACAACAGAGATAAATAACAAAACTATTACGTTTATTACACACACACACACACACACACACACACACACACACACACACACACACACACATATATATATATATATATTTCAATATACAGTTATTGCAAATAACCTGAAGACACCACTCATGGTAGAAACCTAGGTCGCATGATAACTCGTTTACAAATAGAATACACACACACACATACACACATATATATATATATATATATATATATATATATATATATATATTGTTTATCTATCTATTTATCTATCTTGTCATATTTGCATCTGTATCTCTCTCTCTCTCTCTCTCTCTCTCTCTCTCTCTCTGTATATATATAGCTCATCATTACGGTTAGACAGCCGATTGCTTTTTACCCGGGATTGAAACCCAACCGAATTGGCGTCACTCGGCGATTCTATCTCTGAGCTACGGGCGCTCGGTAGAAGTATGCAAACTTTTTAGCGTGTATATTATCATTATACACGCCCAATAGCTGAGAGTGTTCTAATTCATATATATATAAACCCATTTTATATTTCAATATACAGTTTATTTAACTAAATCATATTATACATTTTTCCGATTATACATATATATATATATATATTATCATCGTTACTTTATGCTGGTTAGGTTATGAAATTTGCGATGAATTTTTAAAATCTTTAAAAAAAGATCTGAAAAAAAAAAGAATGAAAAGCGCCATTAATATGAGTCGGTCACGTGTTTGGTTTTCATTTCCGTTTTCGTGTCCAGAGCTGAAAAAATATGTCTTACACGAGACATGTTTTCCTCCGTTAGTTTGTTCCATGTTTAACTGGAGTGGACTTGTAGCCAATCACAACTCACGGGAATGCAACACGTGATTTTTTTTACAATGACAAAATTTCATCTACACTTATAGCCAAAGAAAAAAGTTTGCTTTTTGTCTTTGTTTTTGTTTCTTCCTTCTTTTTTTTTTCCTTCTTGCTTAGCTTCTTTCATTCTTGTAATCTCTTTGTGCAGTCTTTCTTTCGTATTTCTGCTTCATTATTCATGCCTTTTTTCATTATTTTTCGCTTCTTTCTTGATTTCATTCTTTTACATTCGTTTTTATTGTTCCATGCATTCATTCATTTCTCAGTATTCAGGCTTTCTTTCCCTTCTTGCTTGATTTCATTCTATCTTTCATTTATTCTTGTATTTTCATTCTTTTTCTTCCTGCTTGTTTTCATTTTTATTCATTTTTTTAAATTTTTATCGTCTTTTTCATTTCTTTGATGGCTTTCATTCGTTCATCATTTCTTTGCTTTTTTATTCTTTCTAGATTTCATTTTTCTTTCATATTTAT
>JBBBDQ010001027.1:1975000-1997500 GCA_037127315.1 Ascarosepion bandense
AGTCTGATAAGATACCATGTGAAAGATTTGCCATACTCATCACTATGAAATAAATAATTAAAAATTCAGTCAGCTGCAACAAGAGACGGGTCCGTGTCTTGCAGGGCAAACCAGGTACGTTGATTCGCAAAAATGAATAAGAGGAGACTTTAACAACGAGACTGCTAGGGTTCAGATAAATCGTCACGAGCAGAAACTTGAGGTTAAGGTTCTCTTGATCTCGACATTTATATACTCAAAAGTGTGTCATAGCCAGGTGTGATAGTGGCGCTAAGCTTCTGTGGGATGTCTCTCAAATAGCCTGACAACAACGTCCAGTTTCAAGCTGGAGAACGGCGAGGGCTGACAACTGGCGCCTCATAACAGCTTCGGGTAGATGGAGCTGAACAGTTCAGGAAGGCAACACATCACTTTTACTACGAAAGCATTTTTGTCTCCTGAGTTAAACGGATACGTATAATACATTAAAACCATTTTAGGCACAGTGGTAATAACGCATCCAATGTAAGCAAAAGGAAGCAAATTATTTTAAACAAGCAGGATAGCCCGGCGTTGCTCGGGTGTAATGAAAGCTTTAAGACTAATCCATGGTCCTGGAGCTCAGACTCTTTGGCAAGAAAGACTAAAAAGCGATAGTTGTTTCCAGTTAAAGCGAAACCGTAGACTGAAAGAAAAAGGAATGGCTGTAAGTCAAATTTTGATTTCCTGGTATCGATATCAAATAGGTTTTTTTCGTCATAAACTGAATTTTGAAGGCTAAATAAATCCTCTGAGTACATGGTATCATGGCTGAGACTAAGAACTACATTTATACCTACTGAGAGCCAAACCCGAAGCAAAGACGAAAATAAAAGGGATTAAAAAATACAGACATATAGGCAGATAAACAGACACACACAAACATCTTGCTTTTTATTTATATATATATTATCGATTTTCTGCACTATTGTAAGAACTGCAACCTTGAAACTTCTGAATATCGTTTCTTATGTTTTTGTGTATGAGTGTATCAAATTTGATTAAAATCGGACCACTCCTTTTATAACCCGATTTTTTATTATCGATTTTCGATATTTATCGTGGGTACCTCGACACAAAACCTAGCTAATAACACTCGCAGACGCTTATAGTACAACTGTGTAAATTTTCAAGAAAATCGGTTCAGCCATTTCGGAGTCTATAGGTACGGACACACACACAGACACACACAAAGATCCATTTATAAATAAGTTTAGATATATTGTATAGAAATACAAACAAACAAAAAAAAAATCTGTGTGCCAACACTAATTTTTTTCACAGATCTGGTGTAAACAGTTCAGCAGGCAATGTAGTAACAAAAATGGACGAAAAAATCCAACTTCCCTCTTGCAACAGCAAAAATAGCACTTTCGCTGACCAAGCTTATATTTGCACTTTCTCTTTCAAAGCTCTCAAAAAAAAAAAAAAAATAACTAAAAGCTCTCCCCAGCAAGCAAAAAGCTACGGCCTTTATTCACCGAGCGATTTTTTTATTGGCAACGACAGACAGGGAAGAAAGAAAATTAGCATAGTTTCTGATACTCATAGCAGCTATTTTTGTGCTAAGATATTTTGGTAATTTTCAAAGGCAAACCACGCACAAAACACTAATTTTATATGTTTATCGTGCTAATGTGTTTCTCTAGTAAGATTTCTCTCCAGTATGCAGGCTGGTATACGAAAATAAATAAATATACTTTTTAAAATTGAACGGTGCGTCTACTCAACATGGTTATCCACTAAAATAGATAAAATTTGACTTGTTAAAAATATCATATTATACAGTACTGTGCCAAAGTATTAGGACAAGGACTAGTTTATCTTTTATGAGGCATATTGACAGAAAATAAACAATTTAATTAAAGTAATTCTATTTGATTTACTCAACAAATGCTTAAACAAGAAAAATTACAATGCTTTGTAATAATAAATTAATTGCGACAATTTACAAATCGCACCTTATATATATATATATATATATATATATATACATACATACATACAAATGCTTTAACAAGAAAAAAATACTTGTTAGAAAATAAATTTAATATTTAGTATAATAGCCCTTTGTTTTGAAATAATAAAATAATTGCGACAATTTACAAATCGCACCTAGTATATATATATATATATATATATATATATATATATATATACAGTACTGTGCAAAAGTATTAGGACAAGGAATAGTTTATCTTCTATGAGGCATATTGACAGAAAATAAACAATTTAATTAAAGTAATTTTATCTGATTTACTCAACAAATGCTTTAACAAGAAAAAAAATACTTGTTACAAAATAAATTTAATATTTAGCATAATAGTTTTTTTACTTTGATCACAGCCTTCATTCTATCAGGCGTAGACATCACAAGCTTCTTTAATTTATCTAATGATATCTCCTGCCAAGCAGCTTGTATTTGTACCCAAAGTGTTTCTTGCAAAGTAACATTAGGTTTATCAAGTTTTTTTTATCAAAAATATCCCAAAGATGTTCAATAAGATTGAGATCAGGCTTTTATTGGGGCCAATTCAAATTCCTCATCATTTTTAATTAAATAATTCTTACAAAGGTTTAGCTGTATTTGAATTTCAGTGAGGTTTTTTAGGAAAATCACCCCTGTCCTAATACCTGTGCACACTACCGGTAGTGTGCAAAAATATTAGGACAGGGGTGATTTTAAACTTTATTTTGATGCCCCATAAAAGATAAAAAAGTTATTGTCCTAATACTTTTGCACAGTACTGTATACATATATATATATATATATATATATATATATATATATATATATATAGGAGGTGCAGTTGGTAAATTGTCGCACTTATTTTATTATTTCAAAAATGCTAAATAATAAATTTATTTTGGAACAAGTATTTTTTTGTTAAAGCATGTGTTGAGTAAATTAAATAAAATTAAGTAAATTGTTTATTTTCTGTCAATATGCCTCATAAAAGATAAAATAGTTCTTGTCCTCATACTTTTGCACAGTACTATATATATATATATATATATATATATATATATATATACTAGGCGCGACTGGTAAATTGTCGCAATTATTTTATTATTTCAAAGCAAAAGTTTATTATACTACATATTGAATTTATTCTGTAACAAGTATTTTTTTCTTGTTAAAGCATTTGTTGAGTCTGCTTCATTGGCGAAGGATTTCTCACGAAGATTATTATCCAGGGAGTGGAAGAGGCGGTAATCCGATGGCACAAGGTCAGGTGAATAAGGTGGGTGGCACAAAGTCTCCCACCCAAGTTGCTGTATGGCATCCGTGACCACTCGCGCGACATACAGCCTGGTGATATCGTGGAGGAAAAGGACACCTTTGCGATTCACCAGTGCTGGCTCCTTCTGGTGCAATGCCTGTTGCACACGTTTCAATTCCTGCGAGTATAGATCTCCAGTGATCGATGGCCCTTTGCTAGCAGTTCACAATGAGCCACTTGATGACCTGTCCACCAGACACAAAGCATAATCTTGCGTAGGTGCATAGGCGGTCTTGAAGTGTGAAGGACAGCATCCTGAAGAGACAACCAATGTCTGGAACGCTTGGGTGTTTCATACAGAACCCACTTTTCATCACTGGTAAGCACTCGATTGAATTAAAATGCGGTACGGTGGCTAGAAAGCAGCGATACGCAGGCTGCCACTCGTTGTCCGTTGTGGACCTCCAACAGCGTTTGCGGAAACTACTTGTTCAGTTTGTATGTCTTACCTAGGCGGTGAAGGTGAAGTAACTTTCATCGGAAACGTTGAACTGTGTTGCAAGTTCACCACACGTTAGACTACTGTCCTCTTCAATAGCCGCCTTCAGGACTCCGTCATTCAAGACCTGTGGTCATCCACTGCGAGGCTCATCATAGAGAGACAAATCTCCCGACTTGAATATTTGAAACCAACGCCTTGCAGTACGTTCATCCACAGCACTATCCACCAAAAGCTTGACATATGCGGCGACTTGATGCAGTTGCTGATAAGCCCACTTTGAAGTCGTAAAGTAAACAGCCCGGAATGAGATCTCTATACACTTCCATCCTTCTCACAGGTGTCCGGCTTATAACTGATGGCCGAGCACGGTGCTCGTGTTTTTTATAACGTCTGATGTTTCTACTCCCGGCTGTCCGAATTTGAAAACAATTGCTAAACGCATTTCGTATATATTTCAACTTCATTCAATGAATAATCAAAAAACGGACAGAACTTTTTTGGTTGCCTTGTAAATAATTAAATGTTGAATTGTCGAAGAAAGTAATGCAAAATATGGTCGAAATGATTTTCAAAGAATTTTTTTTTTGGTGAAAACAAACTGAATCTAACACTGATGTATGTTCTAACCCTAACTAAGGGCACGCATTTTTTTACTCACTTTTCTCCTGTTGGTAGAACAGTGAGCGTAAGAAACATTGTTTAGAAATACAAATAAAAAAAAAAGAAACAAGGAGAGATTTCTCAAATAGGAGTATGAAATATAAATGACTTGTGAAGTGTTACACACACTCACATACACATGTTTCTAAATTAAGTTGGCTAGATATAAAAGCATTTTTTTTAATCATATCACCCGAGCAAGGCGGTAACGCCACTGATGGGCAGGGGACTACATAAAAGTAAAAAGATTAAGTAGAAGAGAGTGAAGCGAAAGACGAACCAGTTAGAAAGGAACAAGAAAATGAAGGGAATACAGGTGTGATGACAGTTTCAGAGGTGGAGAGAAAGAAAAAGATATTCAGGGTGGTGAAGAAAGAACTAGGGTCAGGGTAGTGAAGGAAGAACTAGGGTCAAGTGGTTAAGAGATGAGTATTGACATTGCATTTAAATTCCTGGAGGTTGTAGTCGTCAGGAAAGCAAGAATAAGGAAGCGAGTTCCACAGGCGGGTAGTGCGAGACAAGAAGCTGCAGGAGTAGAGTTGTCGTCTTCATTTGGTTGATCTAACTGTGAATGGGTGAGACCCAGTTGCCAGTCTGGTTGCACGAGTAAACACCCGTTGCAGAGGCACCAGTGACTTAAGTTCGTTGGAGCAGAAGCCATGAAAGTATTTATAGAACAGACAAAGAGAAGCCACATCCCGTCGGTGGGAAAGTGGCATAATTAAAAAAATCTAAAGTCTCCTTCTCCCCTTATTCGAGCGCATGTGTAACAAATTTAGTCAGATGAAGTCATGATGAAAGAAACCTATAAGCAGTAACCTTCTTCTATTTTGTCATATATTTTCCTCGGCAGCCAAATTGATATTTATACGGACAGCTAAATTGGCATCAAGGTCCCACCCTTTTACCGTCGAAATAGTTAAATGCCACCTTCTCGTTTACTCTAAACGTTTTTCTCGCACTTCCCGTTCGTGGAACCCACTTCCAGTTTTTTTTTAAACATATCACCCCGAACAAGGTGGTAACGCCACTGATGTGCAGGGGGCTACGTAAGAGTGAAAAGATTGGAAAAGAGAAAGCCGGAAACCATATCCTAAACAAGGAAAAAGGGATGAGTCTCTACGTGAACCGGGCGATAGTTTAGTCTATCTACTCCAATTGAAAAAAAATTAGAAAAGAGAAAGCCGGAAACCACATCCTAAACAGGGAACAAGGGATAAGCCTCTTCACCTGTTCAATAGACGTGGCTGGAGTGTGAACCGGGCGATAGTTTAGTCTATCTACTCCAATTGAAAAAAAAAAGGAAAAGGAGTGAAAAGATTAGAAAAGAGAAAGCCGCAAACCACATCCTAAACAGGGAACAAGGGATGAGCCTCTTCACCTGTTCAATAAATGTGTGTGGAGTGTGAACCGGGCCATAGTTTAGTCTATCTACTCCAATTGAAAAAAGAAAAAGAAAAGAGAAAGCCGGAAACCACATCCTAAACAGGGAACAAGGGATGAGCCTCTTCATCTGTTCAATAGACGTGGGTGGAGTGTGAACCGGGCGATAGTTTAGTCTATCTTGCTTCTCTGGTAGCTACAATCTCCAAAAGATTAAATGCACCGTCAGTCACCATCTTTCATCTCCTTGATTCCCATCTATCTTATCGGTTAAAGGTCCAGCAAGAACAACGCAAAAACAACCAAATAGGAAATAATGAATACATATTAAATACGGAAAGAATACAATACTTAGAACTTGCTTAGTAGGAACGATAATACGAGTTAGTATGGAATACGATGTTTCGGCCTTAGAACTGATAATGTTAATGTAGCAGTGTTCGCAGTAGGTTGTCTGAGTTCCAATCAAGGCTATAGAACCCAATCTATCCTGCTATTTAACCCATAGCTGAAGGGAGAAGTGATGGATACATACCTTTCCCAAGGGTATTTACGCGTAAGTGAATGCAAGGAATTCAACTAGAATTCGAACTCTGGTCACCGATTTTTCGTTTTGAGCCGATATCCACTGCACTACAATGCACATTCCTCATTATATATCTGTCGAGGACCCGGCTAAAGGTTCAGTAAGAATAACGCAAAAACAACCAAATATGAAAATACGGATATATATTAAATACGTAAAGAATACAATACTTGAAACTAGGTTATAAGGAACGATAATACGAGTTAGTTTGGAATACTATGATTCGACCCTCGGCCTTAGAACTGGGACTCGAAATGGTCGCTAAGGTAGCAGTCTTCGTAGACCGACTCTCGGCTGATTTCGGGGCGCTTTGAGAACGCTTTCCTCAGGCTACTCTCTCCACCCTCTTGTGAGGCGTGGTATAAGTAATGGTTGGAAGAGTTCATTCAGTCTGTCGGTGATGCCGCCATGACACATCTCTTTTCTTCTAAATTTCTTGTACCATTTTATCTCCCACTCTAACCGCCGGCACACCAGTGGCACTTCTCTCTTGCTTTGGCGAAATAATTATCTAAGCATCGTTCATTCAATAATGAATTTGAACACTCTCGGCTACTGGCGTGTGCTTACATTGTATATAACATGGTAAAGTCTACCTTCCTCTACCGAGCGCCCATAGCTCAGTGGCAGAATCGCCGACTGATATCAATTCAGTGGGGTTTCAATCCTGGCTAACGTACTGGTGATCTATGATACAGCGAAACAGATCTATCCGTGAATGACTATATATATATGTTCTTGAAAAAAAAAATTGGGGATATTCTACAAATCCATGGGTAAAAACTTTTTCGCAGCTAAGAAAGCCGCTTCTCAAACCTAAGTCATACAACAACTGTATGGATTTGTAGAATATCAAAAAAACTTTTTTCAAGATTATATTACTCTGTTAAATTTAATAAAAAAATTAACATTGATTTCTACTTGAGTTCGTCTCTATTGGAATTTGCCTGATGAAAATACTAAACAACTAAACATTCTACGTTATATATATATATATATATATATATAAACCCGTCAACATCTACTTCTCGAATATACGAGGTATCCGTATCAACTTTTGTAGCACTGAATCATTCCATCTGATATCTTAGCCCTCTGTGAATCTAACCTTGACCCTTCTATCCACTCATCTGAGTTCTACGTCCTCCTTGGTTACCTTCCTCTCTTCAGGAAGGACTCCAATATCCATATGCATAGACTTGGTGTTTATGTTAGTGAACATCTCCCTGTAGCTAGGGAGATCTCTCTTATCTCTCTGACTCGCATTCTTTCCTTAGGTTCTTTTCTCCGTCCACTCTACTCACCTCAGGTCTCTTCACACCAGTGTTCTCATCCTTCTCTTACTCATCCTTCTCTTACCCATTCTTACCCGCTATAACGTGTTCCTCTTTCTCATCACTTTCTTCCTATGTAATCTCTTGCACACCAATGGCAATAAAGCTGCCTTGCTTGCAGGGATATTTATATATATATATTATGAATTATGTTTTAGAACATGTGCATAATTTCTTAGGGAAGAGGACATATATAGAAGAAATTATGTACATGTTCTAAAACATAATTTATAATAAATATTCACTGCTCTATACACCATATATCAAGCATTGTTTTAAATTAATGTTTGGACGGAAAAATTTTTTTTTCTTTTTTCTCTCCTCATTCTATACTCACTCGGATATATACTGAAGGTCATTCGTGGTCGAGAGGTCTAAGACGTGCCAGATCACATGGTAGATTCCGCTATATGGATAGGGGTCTCCAGTTCGAATCCTGACGAATGAGACACATTTTCGTAATATATATATATATATATATATATATATATATATATATATAGTAGAATCCTTGAAATTTGGTAAGGTAAATTCCGACAGAGAGTTTTTGTTCTGACGAGCGGTGGAGCTGCGAAATATAAATTACCAATGAATTTGTAAAGATATTTAATTATTTTCCTTGATCATATATATATATATATATATATATATATATATATATAGGGTTTCCCAAAAAGATGTATACACATTTTAGCAGCTGGTAACTCAAATGTCTGTTTTTTTCTTTGCATAATAAACGCATCCATCAAAATGATGTCAGCCAGATTCAAATTTGAAGAAAAAAAATTATTTCTAAAACGCGACTGGAAGCATGAAAACTCATTTGAAGTGCAAAGACAATCAGGGAGGATGTTTGAAAAAGAACCAGCAACACGAGTTACCATCACTCGAATTAGAGATAAGTTTCAAGCTAATGGGACTGTTCAGAACGTCTCCAAAAAGCATCCCGGAAGACCACGTACATCGACATGTCCTACAAAGGAAGAAAGAGTACTTGAAACGTTTCAGCGAAGTCCAAGAAAGTCTGTACGGCATGACAGTCGTGAGGTAGGAATTTCAAATTCATCTGCCCGTCGCATCATGAAACGTTAACGGCGGTGCTTACACCAGAAGGACATCAGGCAGTTACAAAACGATAGAATGATGATTGTAAATCCATTTACATGTTGAAAATTAAACAAATAATAATAAAGGTCTGCTTTACAATTATTTAAAGTGTCTATTCATCTTTTTGGGACACCCTATCTAAACTTATTTATAAATGGAACTTTGTCTGTGTGTGTGTGTGTGTGTGTGTGTGTGTGTGTGTGTGTGTGTGTGTGTGTCCGTTATCTATAGACTCCTAAACGGCCGAACCGATTTTCTTGAAAGTTTACACAGTTGCATTATAAGGGTCTGCGAGTGTTCTTAGCTAGGTTTTGTGTCGAGGTACCCACGATAAATATCGAAAATCGATAATAAAAAAAATAGGGTTATAGAAGGAGTGGTCCGATTTTAATCAAATTTGATACACTCATACACAAAAACATATTCAGAAGTTTCAAGGTTGCAGTTCTTACAATAGTGCAGAAAATCGATAATATGTATATAAATAAAAAGCAAGATGTTTGTGTGTGTCTGTTTATCTGCCTCTATATCTGTATTTTTTCAGCCCTTTTATTTTAGATTTTACTTCGGGTTTGGTTGTAAGTAGGTATAATAGTAGTTCTTAGTCTCAGCCATGATATCATTTACTCAGAGGACTTATTTAGCCTTCAAAATTCAGTTTACGACGAAAAAAACCTATTTGATATCGATACCAGGAAATCAAAAATTGACTTACATCAATTCATTTTTCTTTCAGTCTACGGTTTCGCTTTAACTGGAAACAACTATCGCTTTTTAGTCTTTGGTGCCAATGTCCAAAGAGTCTGAGCACCAGGACAATGGATTAGTTTTAAAGCTTTCATTACACCCAAGCAACGCCGGGCTATACTGCTAGTATATATATATATATATATATATATATATATATATATATGAGATAAAGTAAGTGCAGAAAACGCAAAGCTAGTAATGAAATTAATCGCTCTGTACATGAGATCGATTTTATTCGCAGGATTTTTGTTCAAATTATGATTAAAAATTATTTGACTCTTATCAAATATCGCTTTTTTCCCCCGAAAAATATAATTTAAAGCTCTTGCGAGTTTATATAACAGTGAATCGATAGACAAAGCGTCTCTTTTGTTATCGAAAATCGAAAGAATGTTCGACAAGAACATTCGATAAGACAGCACACAGTAAATTGCAAACGACATAAATTTCCGCTAATTTTCATTTATTTATTTGTTCATTCTTTGCAACGCGGAAACAAATTTTAACCCATTATTTAACTTGACTATTTCTTAGGAAGCAGTGTTAACGGCAAAATATTAGAAGTAAATAAAAGACATAAACCAGAGTCAATGTGGAATGACGATATAGAATCCAAGTGGAATGACGATATAGAATCCATAGCTAAATCCCCTGCTGAGAAAGTCTGTGTGAGGCCAGGAATCTTTTTCCCGTCCGAAACAATCTTACACATATATACATCTACCATCCGCCTGTGCATTGAATACTGCTGCCATATCTGGTCGGGTGCTCCTGCTATCCACCTAGGTGTCCTTGACAAAATCCAACGGAGAATCTGTAATGTAATAGACCCCGACTTAGTAGATCAGATACAGTCACTTTCTCACCGGCGCAATGTGGCTTCTCTGTGTCTCTTCTACAAATACTTTCACGGCTTCTGCTCCGATGAAATTAGCTCACTGGTGCCTCCTATTTATAAATTTAATATAAATTTACTCAAGCAACAAAATTAGCAACTAGGTCCCACCGTTTTACTGTGAAACCAATAAAATGTCAACGCAAATTCAGCTTTTTTTCTCGCACTTCCCGCCTGTGGAATTCCCTTCCATTTACTTACTTTCCCGACAACTACAATCTCCAAGAATTTAAATGTAAAGTCAATAGTCATCTATCTCACTAATCTGCATTCTCTCTCTCATACTGCCTTCTTCATCCACTCTACTCTCATCAGTATTCTCATCCTTCTCTCACCTATTTCCTGACACCTCCTATAACCTGTCTCTCTTTCTCATTACTTTCCTCCTATATAAATCCCCTGCAAAACAGTGGCAGTAAAATGCCTTGCTTGGGGCGATATGATTTTTAAAAAAATATATAATTCTGGAACTTGCCATATAGGCAAAGCTAGGATTCCTAATAGCTTAAGAGATAGATGTAGTCTATGTTTGACAGAAAAAATTAAAATTTTAAAATTTCAAGACCAAAATATACTCCTGAACAAACGAAGCGAGATCATAAGTATGTGTAGCCATAGAAATAAGTATAAATTACAATAATGATCCTATTTTCTCAATTAGTTCCAATCAATTTAAAAAAAATCTGGCCAAGCAGTTACTTCCCCACCACATACCACGACTAATTCAATGGTCAAGTCACATACCTCCTACCACCAAAGAGGAAATTACTACTAAATTCTTTCCCATAGCCTAAGCCAAATAAAGCCAATACATCTAAAACCCCTCCTTTACCTAAGTTAACCTCTGGGTTTAGATTTTTTCCTCATTCTCTGATTATAAGGGGTCGAAGAAAGCATGCTTTAAAATAACATGTTGAAAATGATTATTTGACCACAATGTTGTATCTGAATTTACAGATAATTTAGTATACAAATATAGGGTATGTATGGATGGAATAATATTCCGTATCCAAAGAAACACTATTCTTAAAAAAGTGCTCAATACAAAGTAGAGCTAATAATATTTATTCAGAAATTATATCATGAATACAAAAGTAGCTATTTTGTTTCGACACTTCTTGTGTCTTATCAAGTGATGAAGGGTTTTAAAACGTTAAAAACAAACCAAACCAAACCAAATGATCAATATATATATATATATATATATATATATATATATATATATATATTGATCATGTTACGACTATAACATGCTGGGGTTATTGAACGAGAAAGAAGAAAAACACTATTGAGAGGTAAAGATAATAAAATAACAGAAATTAAATTAAGCATTTAAATTTTGGAAGATCAAACTTTTCTGGGAACGAGGGAGTCGGAAGAGAATTCCACAAGTGAGAAGTGCGATAAAAGAAACCGTTAGCATATAATTTACAGTTACATCTAGTCAATTAAACTTTAAAATGACTTTGTCGCAAATATAGATAATCAGAAAAAGGTGCCTTGAACATATTTAGAGAAAAGGCGCAAAGAAACTATTGTCAGGTTCATTTGTATGTGGATGATGCTAGTATATATATATATATGTATTGCCAACAAGTATATCACAGATAGCACCTGGAAAATCTCGATATGTGCTTACATAAGATCGGAAAGTACAAAAAATGTAAACAATACTTATATAATATGAGTTCTGAAAAATATCATGAGAATACATTAAAAATTATATATAAACCTAATGATAATACCTAGTCCGCCATTTTTAATGATACCTGCGTAAAAAGAGACTGTTGGCCAAATACGCAATATATATATATATATATATATATATATATATATATATATATATACAAATTAACTAAAGGATTAATTCAAGGATGTTGAATGACCATTTCGATATGAAATCCCCACAGGGGACAACACATCACCTCAGCAACAAAAAAATCCTTTTTTTTTTTTGTTGCTGAGGTGATGTGTTATCCCCTGTGGGGATTTCATATCGAAATGGTCATTCAACATTCTTGAATTAATCCTAGTTAATTTATATTTGCTCTGTAATATTTTATTACATGAAGCTCTCTTCCTGTATCATTTTTTAATATTAAAATAAAATTTTAATATTAATTAGGATCGGGTTTTTGGAATTTACCTTCCTGCTTTTTCCGCTTGGATTAAAGTATCTGAATATATATATATAATATAAATTATATTTTAGAACATGTACAAAAGTTTATATATATCCACTACAACATGTTCTAAAATATAATTTATAATAAATATTCACAGCTCTATATATTATATGTCGAGCACTGTTTTAAATTAATGTTTTGGACGTTGTAATAATTTTTTTCTTCGTTCTTTATTCACTCGGATATATATATAAAATATATACATAGATATATATATATATATATATATATATATATATATATATATATATATATCTGTAAATTCAGATAAAATTTAGTGGGGAAATACCCATTGTCAACATGTCATTTTAGAGCATTCATTCTTCGACCCCTGATAAACAGAGATGAGGAAAAATTCTAATCCCAGAAGTTAGCTTAGGTAAAGGAAGGCGTTGAGATGTATTGGTTTTCATTGAGTTGGGCTGGGAGAAGGAATTCAGTAGTAATTTCTCCTTGGTTGTGGGAGGTATGTGGCCTGACTCTTGAGTTAGTAGTGGTAGGTGTAGGGGAAGTAACTACTTGGCCAAATTTTTAATTTTGTATATATATATATATATATATATATGTGTGTGTGTGTGTGTGTGTGTGTGTGTGTGAGTGTGTGTGTGAAAGAAAGATCGTGACATTGAAGAAAATCGGAAGATGAACGAAAAAATATCAAAGAAGGAAAATATAAATACTGTCAATATATTTGAAACCAAAGCACAACAGTGTAATCAATATGGAATCACTAATAAAATGTTGTAAAGAAAGACGAGGGAAGAATCTCAAGAAAAAAATGGAGGCTCAGAATAAATGGAAAATTGAAGGAAATACGTGAAAAATAAAAATAAAAAGAATTGTATGAATCTAAAAATTTATCAAATAGAAAAAACGGTTTAGAGCCGAAATTTTACGGAATGAAAAAAAAAATCAAACGAGAAAGCTAACACCAAAAGAAAAAATGAAAGAAAGAAATTAAGGAAAATAGAGGGATATGAAAAGGGGGGGGAGAGATATAAAAAAAAAGAAAGAATAATCGAAACGAAAATTTTCTGCCGAAACCGAAAATGGACCAATGAGGAGCCGAGTTGGAATTAGTTTCGGTGGATCGGCGTGTGTGACGAATCGGACAGGCGGCATAATTTGATCCCGGACCGAATTATCGACCGGCGCTTAGTTCCGACAGGCGGTGAGTCGATGTGGAGAGAGGGGGATTTAAAAGTTCATTTAAGTTTGTCAACAACTAATCCCTTCCTGGATTTTTCTCAGCGACAAGATGGAAGCGTCGAGTTTGGGGTGTCTCTCTTTTTTTTCTTTTTGTGTGTGTGTGTGTTTGTGTGTGTGTGCGTGTGTGTGTAGAAACGATGACCGGAAAAGGTGAAAAAAACAAAAAAAACAAGCATGGCTAGTTTTGGTTAAACATCGAATTCAGGTAAAAAGAATTCTGAGAATAGGTTTAGAATAAAATATTTGATTTCTTGCAGGCTTTTTAAAGGTTAAGATTAAGGATTTCGTTGTCGCTAGCGCTCGGGTTACGTGGCTAGGGCGAGAGATAAGGTTAAGGCGAGGTTTAGGACTAGGGCTAGGTTTAATATTCGAGGGCTAGACCGAAGGTTAAGTCTAGTGTTATGGCTAAGGCTCAGGTTTCAAATTAAAAGAAAATGAAACTAAATTTAAAATGATAAAATTTTACTGAAATAATCTTCAGAGCAACACTTTTAAAATATCTTTTACGTAAAAAACAAGAATCATACTATCAGAAACATTTTATTTCATTGTTCCTTTGTTTAATGGCATATCAGCACTTTATGGGTCATTTAATAACGAATTTTAATTTTATTATGAGTTTTAAAATAATAAAATATATAGAACTTTGTTTTAAATACAGGGTAGATAATGCTCGGTTTTTGTACATATACACGTTTGTGCATTCTAAATTGTTAGATACGGTGATATTGTAGCGCAGAGAGCTGGTTAATATTTCTTGGTTCGGCCTTGTGTCAGACTTAACTGGACTCACTACAGCTTACAGAATTTTATGCAGAATTATCATCAGAAGGTTTTCATCAGAAGGTTGGTTGTCGGCAGGTTGGAATATGTGGAGTTTTGTAGAATAGCGTAAGAAGAATAAAATATACATTTTGCATTTTAAAATAGAAATTTATTAAAAGGAAGAATAACAAGACTTCGTAGAAATTAATGTTCAATGGAAATTTAAGGTTTCAAGGAATAACAAGACTTCGTAGAAATTAATGTTCAATGGAAAGTTAAGGTTTCAAGGAATAACAAGACTTCGTAGAAATTAATGTTCAATGGAAATTTAAGGTTTCAAGGAATAACAAGACTTCGTAGAAATTAATGTTCAATGGAAATTTAAGGTTTCAAGGAATAACAAGACTTCGTAGAAATTAATGTTCAATGGAAATTTAAGGTTTCAAGGAATAACAAGACTTCGTAGAAATTAATGTTCAATGGAAAGTTAAGGTTTCAAGGAATAACAAGACTTCGTAGAAATTAATGTTCAATGGAAATTTAAGGTTTCAAGGAATAACAAGACTTCGTAGAAATTAATGTTCAATGGAAATTTAAGGTTTCAAGATTTCGAACAAAATGTTCTAGTAGAAATTTTTGAAAGGGATAAGGAGAAAGAGAACAAGGTGAACCCTGGTCTTATCTCCGGGTCGATTTGAAGTTGAAGTTACATTTTAGTTCTTTCGTCTCTCGGCTCCCAACTCTGATTCTTTACTGACGCCGAAGTCATTTATATAGTCCTTTTGAATTTCACACTGGATCGCTAAGTCCTTCCAAGACTCACAAGCCGATCCCATTGGTTAAAAATAATTTTAACACCTACTTGCGAAATCCTGGTTTCGACTTTTTCGTTAAGCAGATGGTCAATCCTTTTCCTATTTGGGAAAACCAGGATTTCACCATCATTGGATAACATATACATTGAATACTTTCAAGAGATGGTATTAGAATCCACAGCACTAATCCCAACTTTATGGCCGCGATAAGTTTATGACACCTCCATATTCTGGCCGTATCATGAAGAGGTCCAGATACTATTGAACCATGTGATACAGTTCACAATGCAA
The DNA here is from genome assembly GCA_037127315.1 of Ascarosepion bandense. Lineage (NCBI taxonomy): Eukaryota > Metazoa > Mollusca > Cephalopoda > Sepiida > Sepiidae > Ascarosepion > Ascarosepion bandense. The sequence continues at coordinate 1,990,726 of JBBBDQ010001027.1, forward strand.
AAAGAGTACAACAGCACCCAGGTATTACTGGATGTACTGACATCTCGTACAGAGAGGGGGTTCAAGGCATCCGCATATCGCAAGCCAGCATTCTCCGGACAATACCTCAATTATAACTTCCAAAACCGATGTAAACAAAGAGATCCCCCGCTGCTTGTAAAATCGAGCAAAATATAAGTGGCGACCCAAAGAAATATAAACAAGCAATGGTCGGTATAAGCAGTACACTACAACGTAACTAATTAGGGGAAATGCAAACAGCTCCAACGAACGTGGAAGAGAGAGTCCATGACGATAACAACTCTCCGATAACCCCTTCACATCGGGTAGGCAGACTGAAGCCATTTTTTGAAAGTGCTTCAGTCTGCCTACCCGATAGGAAGGGGTTATCGGATAAAATACAGCTACTTTGAATACATAATGATATAATATAATCCATTTCTTCTCCCTCCAGTTATGCATTAAAAAGTAGGACAGATTAGGTTCTATAGCCTTGGTTGGCAACCCCTCTACCGCAGAAAGTAATGACAACCTACTCTGGGAAAATCTACTGCCCAGTCAGCCATGTCAGTAAAGAGACATGATCGCCCAAATGTGTACCACGTATGGTACTTAATTGACTGATGATACTCAACTGACTGAATATAATAGTTGGAAACATAATTAAAGCTTCTACTGTTCATAAAGTGGGAGATTGGTTTTCTATTGTTATGAAGTAATAAACTGATCCCCCTCTAATTACTACTTATTAATATAATAATATAATATAATCGGTCTTTTTCTCTCCAGCTATAAGTTAAATAGCGGGATAGATTGGGTTCTATAGCCTTGGTTGGCAACCAGTCTATCGCAGAATGTAATAGGAACCTACAGTAGAAATTTTTTCCCAGTCGGTCATGTCTCGAAGAGACCCAAGTGTGTATCGCGTATGGCAGTTAACTAACCGACTGAATATAATAGTTGAAAACATGTTTAAGGCTTCTACTGAGCATAAAGTGGGGGAACAGTTTTATACCGTTATGAAGTAATAAACTGATCCCCACTAATTATTACTGAATAATATAATACATCTCTTCCCCCTCTAGCTATGCGCCAAATCAAAGGACAGATTGGGTTCTATAGCCTTATCTGGCAACCTTCTACCGCAGAAAGTAATGGTAACCTCCTGTGGGAAAACTTTCTGTCCAGTCAGTCATGTCTCTATCGAGGCATGATTGCCCAAGTGTGTATCGCGTATCTCACGTCTTGTGACTTTTTTCTCTTTTCAGAAATCAAATCACATTTGAATGCAACAAGATTTGAAGACGTCGAGAAAATCATAGAGAATATCAAAAGACAACTGCTTTGTAAAACCTTTGTTTTTTTTTGTTTTTTGTTTTTTTAATCATATCACCCCGAGCAAGGCGGTAACGCCACTGATGTGTAGAGGGCTACGTAAAAGTGAAAAGATTGGAAAAGAGAAAGCTGGAAACCACATCCTAAACAGGAAACAAGGGATGAGCCTCTTCACCCGTTCAATAAACGTGGGTGGAGTGTGAACCGGGCGATAGTTTAGTCTATCTACTCCAATTGAAAATAAAAAGAGGAAAAGAATGGAAATGAGTAAAAGATTGGAAAAGAGAAAGCCGGAAACCACATCCTAAACAGGAAACAAGGGATAAGCCTCTTCACCCGTTCAATAAACGTGGGTGGAGTGTGAACCGGGAAATTCTTCTATGAATGGAAACGACAGTGAATAAAATCTGTACCTTTTAAAGGTGGGCTACTTAGAAGGAGATTTTTTTACTGATTACGAACCAGCAATAATAAAGTTATGTACAAAATTAATCGTATTATTCTGATGACCAAGGTATCTTGTATAAATAGATAAGTCAAGTGATGAGCAGGTCAGAGAGTTCATATGCGTGCGTATTTGTTTTTTTGTTTTTTTTGTCTTTGTTTCACACTCGCACGTTAAATCTCTCCTGTCACCTTTCGTTGGCTATAGATTTGTTTTACACTGTCTTGCGAAATTTGATTTCGTCTTTATACTTCAAAATTGTTTCCAACGATTTTGATTCAATTCAACAACCTTTATTTCTGTTTTGAATATCTATCTATCTATCTATCTATCTATCTATCTATCTATCTATCTATCTATCTATCTATCTCACTCTTTTCATTATCTATCTATCTATCTATCTATCTATCTATCTATCTATCTATCTATCTATCTACTCTCTCATTTTCTTATCTATCTATCTATCTATCTATCTATCTATCTATCTATCTATCTATCTACTAGCAATATAGCCCGGCGTTGCTCGGGTGTAATGAAAGCTTTAAAACTAATCCATGCTCCTGGAGTTCAGGCTTAGCCTAAAGAATATTTGTGTGAAGTTTGGTGAGAATCGGATAAAAATTGTGGATTTGTATAAAGGACATACATACAGATAAGCAGACACACACACAAACATCTTGCCTTTTATATATATATATATATATATATATATATATATATATATTATCGATTTTCTGCACTATTGTAAGAACTGCAACCTTGAAACTTCTGAATATCGTTTCTTATGTCTTTGTCTATGAGTATATCAAATTTGATTAAAATCGGACCACTCTTCTATAACCCGATTTTGTCGATTATCGAAAAATTAAATATAACTTTTTCTTCAATATATTTTTTTTACATTTAGTTTTAAATAATCAATATTTATTAGCAATTTACTTGGCTTTTCACCCTGTATTTGAAATTCAGTGGGGCTTTTAGGAAAATCACTCCCATCCTAACACTTTTGCACTCTACTGGTAGTGTGCAAAAGTGTTAGGGCAGGGGTGATTTTAAACTTTATTTTGATGCCCCAGAAAAGATAAAATAGTTCTTGTCCTAATACTTTTGCACAGCACAGTAAGTCCCTAACTCGAGTGGCCCTCAGGCTTTGTAAACCTAACTGTAAAAAGAAATCACAGAGAGAATCTAACTCATTACGCAATGGTCATAATCTGCTAAACAGGCCCGTTAAATATTTCCATTCTATTCAGGCGCCCGGAAAACGAAATATATTTATTGGTGATTCATATTGAATGATTGGTAATTCGTCAGGATTATCTATTTGAATTTTGTTGTCAGATATTCGGGAAAATAAAGATATTTGGAACGAATTATGGGATTATGATTAGGAATAAAGGATAATCAGAGGAGGGGAATAGGAAAAGAGAAAGAGAAAAGAAGAGACGATGATGTTGAATAAAACGTAATGAGGGATTCTATCGAGACGGGCGAAGTAATGACAATAGATAATAAAAACTATGGGTAGAAAAAGGAAAAATGGTAAAAAATAATTGCAGACAAATATAAACTTATTTATAAATGGAACTTTGTCTCTGTCTGGGTGTGTCTCTGTGTGTGTCCGTTACCTATAGACTTCGAAACGGCTGAACCGATTTTCTTGACAATTTACACAGTTGTATTATAAGCGTCTGCGGGTGTTCTTATCGATGGTTTGTGTAGAGGTACCCCCGATAAATATCAAAAATTGATAATCGAAAAATTGGGTTATAGAAGGAGTGGTCCGATTTTAATCAAATTTTATACACTCATAGACAAAAACATAAAAAACGATATTCAGAGGTTTCAAGGTTGCAGTTCTTACAATAGTGCAGAAAATCGAAAATATATATATATATAAAACAAGATGTTTGTGTGTGTGTCTGTTTATCTGCCTGTATGTCTGCATTTTTTTCAGCCCTTTTATTTTACTTTTGCTTCGGGTTTGGCGCTAAGTAGATATAATTGTAGTTCTTAGTCTCAGCCTTGATACCATTTACTGAAAGGACTTATTTAGCCTTCAAAGTTCAGTTTACGATGAAAGAAACTTATTTGATATCGATAGCAGGAAATCAAAATTTGACTTACATCCATTCATTTTTCTTTCAGTCTACGGTTTCGCTTTAACTGGAAACAACTATTGCTTTTTAGTCTTTCTTGCCAACGTCCAAAGAGTCTGAGCTCCAGGGCAATTAGTTTTAAAGCTTTCATTACACCCGAACAACGCCGGGCTATACTGCTAGTATAACTAAAAATAAAGCAATCTTTTCTTTAACCAGTTCACCTCAAGCAAGGCAATAATGCCACTATACCCCACGGTCTACTGGAAGTCAAAGAGAATCAGAAGATTTAGAATGAAAGCTAATATAAAACAAGGAATAAGGAAAGAAATTTCACACTTGTTCAAAGAATCCAGAAGAAGTGTGAACCGAGTGATAGTCCTGTCTATTCCGATTAACTTATGTATTTCTATTACAATAAAAGCAACAGTAATTCAAGAGTAACTAAAACTTTTAAGCAGAGACGTTAGGAGAATTGAATTCAAATACATATTAAAAGAAAATGAAAACCCAGTCCTAAAGAGGAAATAAAGGAAAACTGCGCCTGTGCGAAAGACCGGAAACAAGTGTGAAATTATCTATATCTATTGAGAAAAATATATATATTATGAACTTATCTCTCAAAGATAGCTATATTAATTTCATTAATTTCACGTTAGTTTTTGACCACAGACAATTTTTTTATTGCAATGCGTTTATATAATAAAATAATTAAAATACGACTATTTATTGAATTTACGATGGAAATATGATAAACACAGATAAAAAAAATAACCATTTAAAACTCGCTCAAAGGTTTTCAAACTTTCTAACTCGAACATTCTTGCAATGATTCAGACGTGACATATTTTGGTTAGGGGATATTCGATACTGTAAGGACGTTACTCTGACGTTTCAATAAACTATTTTCCTGTTTAGAATAGAGCTTTTTATTTTATTTTTTTTTATATTTTTAATCATTTCACTCAAAGCAAGATGGAACTACAACTTTACCCTCCGTGGGTTCAAGTGAGAAAAAAGACTGGGCACAGAAAATATTGAGGAAAGGTTAAAATATCAGCCCAATTTAAGGAGATAGAAGATGGCAATTGACGCTATATTTAGATTCATCGAGATTGTAGTTATCAGGGAAGCAAGTATCGGAAGGGATTTCCACCAAGGAGAAGTGCGAAAAAAGAAACTGTTAGAGTAGGAGAAGTGGTTACATTTAATTATTTTGATATTAAACAGTGGGATCTAGATGCCAATTTTGTAACACCTCGCCGGTAGCACGCTTTGGAATTTAATGCACAACGAAATTTTCAGGTGCTGAGTAAAAACTGACTTTTACATCATTTAAATTTTGCTAAAAAAATATTTGAAGGTGCGAGAAAAGAAACTGTTCAGGTTGAGATTGCGGTTTCATTTAACTAATTCAACGATAAGAAGGTAGGACCTAGATGCCAATCCAGCAGAACGTTCAAATTCAGGTAGACGGGTCACCAGGAAAAAAATCAGATCAGTTATGAAAATATTTGTAGAAAAGACAGAGAGAAATCTCATTACTTCGAGGAGAAAGTGACTGAAGTCAAGATGCCAGGTCAGGACCGATTAAATTGCAGATCCTTCTTTGGATTTTGTGGAGGACCCATTCCAAATAATTAAATTGTCCCCCGTTTTAATTTTATATTAATCTCTTTGAAACGATAAGAAACTTGATGATAATGCTTCTCAAAATGCAAACAACATTGATAAAGCATGGAGTGTCAGATTAGTCCCCACGGTGCTAGCTTCTGAAGTTCCGTAGTGGGGATACGAGTCTTGAAGTCCAAGGTGGTCAAAAACGTCCATATGCACTTGACAATCAGTATCAGGAAACAAATATCGAGCAAAACCCGCGTGAAAGTGTCAGAGAAATGTGTAAGATAATGGGTGCCAATATTTCAATAATATTGAACAATCTCAAGAAAATTGGCATGGTGAAGAAAATTAATAAATGAGTTCCAAATGAACTCAACGAAAGTCAAAGTCTTCTACATTCTCAACTGTGTTCGATGCTGCATTTGCAAAGTTCGAATCATCCATTTCTTGATCGAATAAACATTTGGAAAGACAAATAGTTTCTTCATGAAAACAGTCGGCTTAGTATCTTAATCATTTAAATATATTGCCAAGAAGAGACAGGGTAATTGGATACTATCATCCAACCCTTACTATAGATCAAGATCACACACCCACGCACATACACACAAACACTTTCATTTTTACCCCCCCCCCCCCCCAACACACATATATATAGAAGTCGTGGAGTAAATTCTGCAATTTATGCTGGGAAGAAAAGTTAGTCATCGCATTATACAAACCCGCGCAGAATCTATTAACTTCAAAAACTGAAATCCTTCATAAATGCATCCACATAAAAAAATGTTTGCTCCTGTTTAATTGATCTAATTCCGATTTTTTCCCCTCTTAATAAAGTTTATCCCCGCTATTTTCCTGTGTTTGGAGTCTTCCTTGTTTTAGCTGAAATTCTACATATATGCTGCAAGTCTTTAGCCAATTTTCCCTGACGAGCTGTTAAGCGAAACCGTGGTAGGTTATTGGCTCACTTAGATTTTCGATTTTATATATATATATATATATATATATATATCTTCCCAAGCAAGGCATATTACTGCCACTGTTTTGCAGGGGGTTACATAGGAGGAAAGTTATGAGAAAAAGTGACAGGTTATAGGGGGTGTCAGGTAAGAGAAGGCTGAGAATACTGATGAGAGTGGAGTGGACGGAGAAAGGAGCATGCGAGAGACAATGCAGGTTAGTGAGATAGGAGATGACAATTGACTTTACATTTAAATTCTTGGAGATTGTAGCTGTCGGGAAAGCAAGTAAACGGAAGGGAATTCCACAGGCGGGA
>JBBBDQ010001027.1:2002500-2055000 GCA_037127315.1 Ascarosepion bandense
CCAGTTGTATTCATTGCATTCACTTACGCACAAATACCCTTGGGAAAGGTATTAATCCGTCTCTTCCTTCCAGTTATGGGTTAAATAACAGGACAGATTGGGTTCTATAGTCTTGGCTGGCAACCAGTCTACTGCAGAAAGCAATGGCAACCTACAGCGGGAAAAATCTTCTCCCCAGTCAGTCATGTCTCTTTCGAGACATGATCGCCTAAAGCGTGTATCACGTATGGCACTGATCGGACTGACTGAATATAATAATTGCAAACATGATATAAGGCTTCTACTGGGCATAAAGTGGGGGATTAGTTTCATATTGTTATGAAGTAATAAACTGATCCCCATTAATTACTCCTTAATAATATATTACATCGCTTACCTCTCTAGCTATGTGTCAAATAACAGGACAGATTGGGTTCTATAGTCTTGGCTGGCAATGGCTATAGAACCGAATCCAATGCAGAATGGCAACCTACACCGGGATAAACTTCTGCCCAGTCAGTCATGTGTCTTTCGAGACATGATCGCCCAAAGTGTGTATCACGTATGCCACTTAACTGAGTGACTGATGAATGATGGGATCAAGTAAAAATATTCGAACAGAATTTGTACCATCGTTTGAGTTATTTTTCTTGTTCAAAGCATATTTCCACGTCTGTGGGTTAAAGAGTAGGTCATAATGGATTATCTTTATTTTATTTTATTTTTTAATATTTTTTTTTTAATCATTTCACCCCAAGCAAGGCATTCCACTGCCACTATTGCGCTTGGGGCTACATTGGGGGAGGTAAATAGGAAGAGTGGTTAGATATAGGAAATGTCAGAAGTGGGGTGATAGATAGTTGGGTGGGTGGGAAGAGTGTTTGAAAGAATGGAAGTTAGTTTGTTAGGAGGTGTCTATTGACCTTACATTTAAACTCCTGGAGATTGTAGCCGTCGGGGAAGCAGTCATGTGGAATAGTCAGGAAGTGCGAGAAAAGAAACTGTTGGAGTAGAAGTTGAAGTTGCATTTTATCGGTTTCACTGTAAAAGGGTGGGATCTCGTTGCTAATCTAGTATCTCGTGCAAATTCGAACCTAGGGTGCACCAGTGATCTAAGTTCATCGGAGCAGAAGCCGTGAAAGTATTTATAGAAGAGACACAGGGAAGCCTCGTCGCGCCGGTGAGAGAGAGACTGCAGGCGGTCTGCTAAGTCGGTATCGATCACATTACAGACCTACCGCTGTACCTTGTCTAGAAGCCCAAGGAGAATACCAGGGGCACCCGACCAGATATGGCAACAGTATTTAATGCACGGGCGGATGGTAGATTTATAAATGTGTAGGATAGATTCAGAAGGAAAAAACCTCCGGGCCCTGCACAGAGAACCGACTTTCATAGCAGAGGATTTAGCAATGGATTCGATATAGTCATTCCACTTGAGGTCCGCTGAAAGTGTGAGACCAAGGAGGCGTAGTGTTTTACTCTCTGGGAGGCACGCCTGGTCCATGCTAATAGGAAGTAGGTGCGATTGTCTATGAGGTTAATTGATAGTAGCTTCGTTTTAGAAGCATTAAAACTTACGAGCCATTTCTTACCCCAGTCCACTACGGAGTGGAGGTCCTTTCCAAGTTCGGCTGCAAGGTTAGCTTTGTCGCCCACACCAGATTTTTGTTGAGGCGAGAATAAACTGTGGTGTCATCAGCGTACATGCTACTTGGGATATTATGGTATCAGGAAGATCATTAATGTAGATCAGAAAGAGCGTAGGACCTAGGATAGAGCCTTGAGGGACACCTGCGTTCGTATGGTAGTTCTGGGAGGCATGTCCGTTTAATACCACTTTCAATGTGCGGTTAAATAGGAATGACTGGATTAGTTCAAACAATTGTCCAGCTATACCATAGCTCCGCAGTTTGCATAGAAGGCCAGCATGCCAAACTCTGTCGAACGCTTTAGAGATATCCAAGGCAACGGTTCGGGCTTCACCATTCCTATCGAGTGCCTGATATATGTACTCGGTGATGGTCGTTAGCATATCAGCTGTAGACCTGGTGAATCGGAAGCCATACTGTTTGTCTGAGAGGAGCCCGTGGGCAGTGAGATGCTGAACGACCTCGGCGTTGATAATGGCTTCGAACACTTTGTCAAAGATCAGAAGAAGGCTGATAGGTCGGTAATTAGCAGGGTACGAGGGTTCTCCAGTGTTTTTAAATATAGGAACTACAGAGGAAGATTTCCAACAGGCAGGAAAGCAAGAAGCAGATAGGCAGAAGTTGTAGAGCTTAGAAAGTACAGAGGAAAGTTCGGGGGCACATTACTTTAAGACTATGATTGGGATTTCGTCCCCTCCGCTCGCTTTGTGAGGGTCAAGTTTTGAGATTATCTTAGAGACAAGCGAGGGTGTAATATGGACGTCATTCAGTGGAGCATCAGTTCTAGGTGGGAAGTCGGGTGTAGAAACTCCAGACGAGTCCAGTCTCGAATTATTCGAGAATCTGCGGGCAAAGCATTCAGCCTTGTCCGCTGGGGAGGTGAGAACCTCAAATTTGTTTATTAGTGGGGGTATTGTGGACTTGCTCTTGTTAAGTACTCTTTTACAGAGTCGCCAGTAGTCTTTGGTGCCGAACTTAACTGTGCTAGTAAAAAGCAAACAAAGCATAGACATAAAAAATACCCCGAATTTAAATCAGGCTAAAAATATAGCGTAAAACGGTATAGAAAAAAGGTCAGCACCTGAATTGGGCTTCGTCAAGTTTTTGCTCTAGACACATCCATTGCTGCTACTTCTGCAGACATATTCGATTCTTTCTTTGAGATTCTAGATTATGTCCCGATAATGAAAGTGGTGGGAGTTTAGTACGATTTAGCCGGCAGTTATAGTGATACAGCCTTGGGTTAGGAGAGGGGTGCGGAGTATAAATAAATAAATAAATAAATAAATAAAAGAAAATAAACTCCCACTACATTCACTTACATATCATATGACCAAAAATAAATCGTTTTCACCATTTATTTTTCATTTCAACTTATCACCAGATGAGGAGCAAACGTAGCTCCGAAACGCGAAAATATACTATGCTTTTATAAACCATTGTAACAAACATTACAATATATATATATATATATATATATATATATATATATATATAGTATTTGATATGTTTACCTCTAAGATTGTTATTTTTTCAGTGGTTTTACTGATAAAATCTATTTTGACAAACAGATCCTTTATCGTAAAGTGCTCGATATCGGGTTGGAGTGTTGATAAGTACAAATAGTTTTTCCTGTGCTGAGCAGATTCATGTCGACTTCGAAACTACGAAGTTACGTGAGGATACCGTTACTATCTCGTCAGGGCTGTATATATATATATATATATATATATATATATATATGATGATGAAAGGATGAGCCTCTTCACCTGTTCAATAGATGTGGGTGGAGTGTGAACCGCGCGATAGTTTGGTCTATCTACTCCAATTAAGTTACGGCAATGAAGAAAATATTGAAATACATTTGAGCTTATCTGTGCTATTTCATAGATAACGCGAAGATAAAAGCTATCAAAATCCAACAAAGTCTATGACAAGGTTGATAAAACGACACATATTACTAACTAGAAAACGACAACTAAAAACAATTTAACTAAACTTAATATAAAATTTGTCGTAACCGCTTCTAGAATAATGTGTGATATTCTCGAAACAAAACCAAATCAAATCAACACTAAATCCGAAGAAGGAACGTACGAAATAAATTATAAAAATTCCCGCTGGAAAATAATTTAGTTGAAATGATATAGAAACACAAAAGGTCTATTTTACAAAACAATGCATTCAAAGAATTAATCGCTCATTATGATCTGAAGAAATTTTGGCTAAAAGAATGCGGTTCTGATTTAAAGAGAAAGACATTCATTAAAGTTAAATCTATTGAAAGTGCATTAATATCAGAATCATCTGTGCTAACTGGACGTCTACAGTCATACAATGTCTTTCTTTTTGTCAGCAAACAATTTCGAATTATATTCGGAATTGTTTGGTAATGAAAAACAATAAAGCAATCTAGTATAAAAGGCCACATTGTTGAATGATATCGAATGAATTTAACGTCCACATACATAATATTTTCTAAGATAAATATGTACGAGGCTGGCAGAGAAAATGATAGACTGATTATGAAAGGATGATGCTAGAGTGTTTTCATTCTCTTTCATTTATATATATATATATATATATATATATATAAATTATACTTTAGAACATATCCAAACTACAATCTCTACAAAAGCGTACATTTTGTTTCGACAATAAAAGAAAAATGTCTCATCAAGTAGTTAGTAATGATGGTAATAAACGTTATTTTGGGAAAGAAAATTGATGAAAATTCACTCCCTTTTATTAGCAATATTTTTTTGTACGGGGTAAGGAGAATAGGAAAGATGAGAAAACAAAAAGAAAATATATATATATATATATATATATATATATATATATATATATATAATTGTAAATTTATTTTTAAACACGTCTCGAAAAACCCACCGAGTATCAACGCGCAGGGTAAAAAAATGGAAATAAAAACGAACTAAGCACTTGAACATTAGTCAAAGTACGAGTCGAAAGAAAAAAAAAACCCGTGACGAGGAACCTAACACGTAAAGCGCTCAATACAATAGCAGAGCAAGTATATAAGTAAGAAGCTAACCTAGAGCCGACGGACCTACCTAGGTTTCACCTAATAGATCGTCAGGGCAAGTTGGCTAATTAGGCTAAAATAAGGCGGTATTATATAAGATACTCCGCAATATATATATATATGACATATTAACCTACGTCTATAGCACGACTCTGAGGTCCATGCATTATGAAATCCTCAGGTGCATACTAGGAAATGACTCTTTCTAGATTTTAATTTTAATTTTTGTTTCTCATAGACATTATAAATTAAAAATCTGAGATGCCATTTTTTATTTAATAAATGTTTAATTTAATTTGGTTTAAACTGAATTTTAAACATGAAATTTAAAAGTAAAATCATAAAGGTTGAATTAATACTAAAGGGGAAATTTATATGTGTATAGGTACTTGCGTCTATATTCATATATATATTTTATGATATCTATACCTACATATATATAAATATATATATATTGATATACATATATATATATATATATATATATATATATATATATATATATATATATAATATATATTTGACAACACAACTTATCGCAACTTATAATCCGTCAGATATGTTTAGAAAATTAAAAAACATCTAACGCAAGTGGTGGACTTCCCCACGCGTTTCTCTAATAACCCTAACGGGAGGGACTCTTTACTCGACCTTTTCTTTACTTCCATTCCATACTCCTGCACTACCAGTCAGCTCTGCCCCCTCGGAAACTCTGACCACGCCGTAGTTTCCGTCAACATTTCAATCCGCGCTAACTCTACCCAAGAAAACTAGACCAGCAGAATATCATACTGCTATCAGAGAGCAGACTGGGACTCGTTCCGAGACTTCCTCTGCGACGTCCCCTGGAACAACATCTTCGATCTTCCTATCGAAGACTGTGCCTCCGAGGTCTCCTCTTGGGTTAAGGCTGGCATCGATGCTTTTATCCCGGCCAGGAAATTCCAGCTAAAATCAAATTAATCCCCCTGGTTCTCACCCCCTTGCTTGGCCGCCATTGCCCACCGGAACCATTTCTTCCGGCTCTATCGAAGCTGCTCGTCGAACCAAAACAGGCGCCTTTTCGCATCAGCACGGAATAAGTGTAAAAAGTACTGAACGAAGCTAAGAGGGCGTTTGCTACCAGAATGAGGCAACGCATAGCATCCTCTAAGTTTGGCTCCAAAGATTACTGGCGACTCTGCAAAAGGTGCTGAACAAGGGCAAGACTTCAATACCCCCACTAATCAATGAATTTGAAGTTCTCACCTCCCCAGCGGACAAGGCTGAATGCTTTGCCCGTAGATTCTCCACCAATTCGACACTGGATTCGTTAGGAATACCTACACCCGACTTCCCACCCAGAACTAAGGCTCAACTAAATAACGTCCACATTACACCCTCGCTGGTCGCCAAGATAATTGCACAACTTGACCCACACAAAGCGAGCGGCGGTGACGGAATCCCAGTCATAGTACTGAAGAAAGTCCTCTCTAAACTCTATAACCTCTGCCTATCTGCTTCCTGTTTTCCTGCCTGTTGGAAATCTTCCTTTGTAGTTCCTATATTTAAGAATTCTGGCGAACCCTCAGACCCCGCCAATTACCGTCCTATTAGTCTCCTTCCGATCTTTGGCAAAGGTTTCGAAGCCATTATCAACGCCGAGGTGATTCAGCATCTCACGGCCCACAGGCTTCTCTCTGACAAACAGTACGGGTTTCGCTTCACCAGGTCTACTGCTGATATGCTACCGACCATTACCGAGTACATATACCGGGCACTTTACAAGAATGACGAAGCCCGAACCGTTGCCTTGGATATCTCCAATGCGTTCGACAGGGTCTGGCACGCTGGCCTCTTGTGCAACCTGCGGAGATACCGGATAACTGGACATCTGTTTGACCTCATCCAGTCATTCCTCTCTAACCGCACATTGAAGGTAGTATTAAATGGGCATGCCTCCCAAAACTACCATACGAACGCGGGTGTCCCTCAAGGTTCTATCCTAGGTTCCACGCTCATTCTGATCTACATTAATGATCTCCCCGACGCCATTAGATCCCAAGTAGGCATGTACGCCGATGACACAACAATCTACTCTCGCATCGATCAAAAACCAGGTGTGGACGACAAAGCAAACCTCGCTGCCGTGCTTGAAAAGGACCTCCAATCCGTAGTGGCCTGGGGTAGGAAATGGCTAGTAAATTTCAATGCCTCTAAAACGAAGCTGTTATCAACTAACCACCATAGACAATCTTATCTACCTCCCATTAGCATGGGACAGGCTAGCCTCCCAGAGAGTGAAATACTACGCCTCCTTGGCCTTACATTTTCGGTGGACCTCAAATGGAATGACTATATCGAATCCATTGCCAAATCTGCCGCTATGAAAGTCGGCTCTCTGTGCAGGGCCCGGAAGTTTTTCCCACCAGAATCTGCACATATACAAATCTACCATCCGCCCGTGTATTGAATATTACTGCCATATCTGGTCGGGTGCCCCTGCTGCTCTCCTTGGGCTTCTTGACAAAATGCAAATGGGATCTGTAACGTGGTTGATACTGACTTGGCAGACCGGCTGCAACCACTCTCTCACCGGCGTGATGTGGCTTCCCTGTGCCTTTTCCACAAGTACTTTCATGGCTTCTGCTCCGATGAACTTAGAGCACTGGTGCCGCCTAAGCACGAATTTACACGAGATACTAGATTAGCAACTAGGTCCTTTTACAGTTAAACAGATAAGATGTAACCATAAATTCTACTTCAACAGCTTCTTTTCTCGCGCTTCCCGCCTGTGGAACTCCCTTTCACAAGTCTGCTTTCCCAACAGCTATAATCTCCAGGTGTTCAAATGTAGGGTCAATAGACACCTTCTATCACTCTAACTCTCAATTATTCTCAGAACACTCTCATCTACCCAACCCTCATTCTCGGTATCCTTACCCGCCTATCACCCACCCTCTGACATTTTCTATATTTAACCATTCTCGGTATCCCTACCCGACTATCACCCACCCTCTGACATTTCCTATATTTAATCATCCTTTCTCCATTCTATGTAGCCCCCTGCGCAGTAGTGGCAGTGACATGACTTGCTCGGGGTAAAACGCTTATAAAAAAAAATATTAGAAAAAGTCATGAGAATATTAAGCAGAATAGACATCGTAGATATATATGGTCTTAAAGGTGTCTTTGGTTGAGCCCAAATATATTTTGTTTTGGCCATCTGGCTCATGTACCTCTGCCTTATAAATTATTTCTTTTGTGTTGCAGAGACCTTGAAGTGGACATTTATTTTTGTCCCTGTAGTTGCATTCTTTGTTAGTGGTTTTGTTTTGTACGATGCTATTTAAGTTTCTAGCGTTTTTTTTATGAAACTATCTAAATTATTTGTGCAAGTATAACTTAGTTTGATTTTGTTTCTGTTGAAAATTTAGTTTAATTCTGATTCTTTTGGAAAGTCCTTATCTATTAGTTTAAAAAATATTTGTCCTATTTTGGTCTTTACTTCTAAATTAAATGGCGGGTTGAACCAGATAATGTTTCGTTTTTTTAAGACCAGATGGTTCAACCACAGATCTACATTTAAAATAGAAAAATGAGAAAACAATGCAAATTTGGCTAACCACGTCTGGAAATTGAAATAAAAATATGAAAAAGATCCACACATAACTTGGAGCATTGTAAAAACAGCCAAGCCTTACAATGGTGGACAAATATGTAGACTGTGCCGAGAAGAAAATTTAGAAATTATGACATAACCAAATAAAGACAAACTGTTAAATGAAAGAACAGAAATTATGACAAAATGCATCCACACTAAGAAATACCTCTTAGGTTCATAAAACCATAGATGAAAACTTACTTTCACGGCTTCTGAATCAATCTTACACATATATAAATCTACCATCCGCCCGTGTATTGAATACGGCTGCCACATCTGGTCGGGTGACCCTGCTACTCTCCTTGGGCTTCTTGACAAAATACAACAGAGAATCTATAACGTGATCGATACACACTTGGCAGACCGGCTGCAACTACTCTCTCACCGGCGTGATGTGGCTTCCCTGTGCCTCTTCTACAAATACTTTCACGGCTTCTGCTCCGATGAACTTAGATCATTGATGCCACCTAGGTATGAATTTACAAGAGATACTAGATTAGCAACTAGATCCCACCCTTTTACAGTAAAACAGATAAAATGTAGCCGTAATTTCTACTCCACAGCTTCTTTTCTCGCACTTCCTGCCTGTGGAATTCCCTTCTACATGTCTGCTTTCCCGACAGCTACAATCTCCAGGAGTTTAAATGTAAGGTCAATAGACACCTCGTATCACACTAACTTGCACCTATTCTTCCAACACTCTCACCATCTACCCAACCCTCATTCTCGGTATCCTTACACGCCTATCACCCTCCTTCTGACATTTCCTATATCTAACCATCCTTTCTCACCACTTTTCCCTCTATGTAACCCCCTGCACAATAGTGGTAGTGAAATGCCTTGCTTGGGGTGAAACTATTATAAAAAAAAAATGTTTATAAGGCAGAGGTACATGACCCAGATGGCCAAAACAAAATATATTTGAAATCAAAATATGAAAAAGATTCACACATAACTTGGAGCATTGTAAAAACAGCCAAGCCTTACAATGGTGGACAAATATGTCGACTGTGCCAAGAAGAAAAATTAGAAATTATGACATAACCAAATAAAGACGAACTGTTAAATGAAAGAACAGAAATTATGAGTAAATGCATCCAGACTAAGAAATACTTCTTAGGTTCATACAACCATGGATGAAAACGTCATAATTCGTTTGAATTTAAACAATGCGCGTTCATAAATTCCTTGCCACGTGAACGTTCAAATAAAACACCGTTACACGAGCGTTCTTAAAAAGAAAAACTGTAAAAGGTAAAATCAGTTATTAAAAATCGCCTGAAGACACCACTCATGGTAGAAACCTGGGTAGCTAAATAATTCGTTTAAAAATGGAAAATATTCAAAAGTTCTACAATATAATTGTATAGAACACTTTTTAATACAAATGTGTACTGGTCTAACCCTATTAGGACCAAAAAATAAGTATTAAACAATATATATATATATATATATATATATATATATGACGGAATGGCAAACCCGTAAAATCGAAGAGGATAATCAAAATGTTTAATCTAACTAATATAAAATATTAAAAGGGTAAAAATAGAGATCTCAATATTTACCCTACCCCCCTCCACTGGAACGAGATGTGACACAATTTTTTTTGTTTTAACGTGTGGCGCACGAACGCGTACGGACGGGCAAAGGAACAAAATTTGCCCAATCCCCGCAACCGTCGGTCACGCTGACCCCGGTTACGAACATCTGGTCCGCCCCTCTGGTGCAATGGGGTGTTGCTGCCCCGGGACACTGTTCCCCGGGACCTGGCATCTACAGAGTATAATTTTTCTCGCTTTCATATCTCTCCTCGGACAGAGCTACAACTGAGCGGCACTCTGTCTTCGAGGACAGAGACCCAAGTGAGAGATGATTTTTGGTCCCCACCCGGCACAAAAATGTGCCCGGTAAGTATATCCAGAGCAATATGAAATGCTGAGAGGAAAATACATCGATAACTAAATGGTTATAAATACAGAATTTCTTTCAGTATTTGTAAAAAAAATTAGATATTGCGTCTTTCAGACTACGGAAATATAATGTAATAAATGTATGGGTAGGTATTTGAAGGCTATCACAATGCGTTTAGTATAATAAAGGAAGGTAAAGAAGGTGATGGGTATTACCTATTTATTATTCATTAATATTTCGAGATCAGTAGGTATTTGAAGGCTATCACAATGCATTTAGTATAATAAAGGAAGGTAAAGAAGGTGTTGGGTATTACCTATTTATTATTCTTTAATATTTCAAGATCAGTAGGTATTTGAAGGCTATCACAATGTGTTTAGTATAATAAAGGAAGGTAAAGAAGGTGTTGGGTATTACCTATTTATTATTCATTAATATTTCAAGATCAGTAGGTATTTGAAGGCTATCACAATGCGTTTAGTATAATAAAGGAAGGTAAAGAAGGTGTTGGGTATTACCTATTTATTATTCATTAATATTTCGAGATCAGTAGGTATTTGAAGGCTATCACAATGCGTTTAGTATAATAAAGGAAGGTAAAGAAGGTGTTGGGTATTACCTATTTATTATTCTTTAATATTTCCAGGTTATGTGTATATAAAATGAACCCAGAAGTGAAAAGAAATACAAGAAGTATACGCACATAAACACACACATACTCTCTCTCACACACACACACACACACACACACACACACACACACACACACACACACACACACACGAGAACACATGAGAATGAATACCAAAGGGGAAAATATGTAGCAATAAACCCGCCTCTAATTAAAGCAGATAGGCATAACATCAGGTCGTAAAACGTCGCCTACTACCATTCTCAGAGAGATGCGAAAATGCCAAACCCTGTTACCGGCCAGGCCAACGCGTACATATTAAACCATAAATTAAAATAAACAGATTTATCATCAAATCGTAAAACGGCAAAAAATCCAGATCCTGCTATAGCGCACACTTTTATAAACTATAAACACACACACATACATGCACTAACACACTTACAGGTACACACACACACACACATTTACTCACTACAATTAACGACAGCAGTAGCAGCGAAAGAGGACCATTCGTTTAAAGGCACGGTCCGCATAGCTCTCCTATCATTTCGAAGATGAGACTTTGATTTCGAAATATTAATGATTAATAAATAGGTAATACCCAACACCTTCTTTACCTTCCTTTATTACACTAAATGCATTGTGATAGCCTTCAAATACCTACCCATACACTTTATATACACAATGCTTCAAGCAAATTACAAAACTCTCCTAATTTAATAAATGTTAATTTCACTCAGAATATTCTGAAAAAGATTTTTAACGGGTGGAAAATAAGTTAAGTGAAATAAACTTTTATCATTATTGTCGGCACTGTCACAGATTTAAGAATACATGCATAAAATACATTAAATCAAATCCAATAATCTTCTACCAATCAAGACGTCAGAATCGATCCGGGATCAAAGCGAAGTAACTGTTTCAATCATTAGGAGAGAAGGTGTGGATCCAATCCTATGGCAATACGTTCCTCATTGCACAAAGAGAGGTTGGTAACGTTTAATATTGACGCCAGCGTTATAGAGGGTACGGAGACTTGTCATTGGCCTATATGTACGCTAAAGTGCTCCTTATAAAAAAGACAATGTGTTATGCCTTATAGGAAAGGTTAGATAAATTTTGGACAAACAGAAACAAGATATCAAAATCACGGCTGAATCACCGTGGGCGTGATTAATGAGAACGGGACAAAGCAGCTGATTGTTATATCCAAAAAGTCTTTGAAGAGTGTTTTGAAAAGTGAGATAATTGGAGATGTTTTTGAAAAGGCCCAAGATCTTACAGATGTCAAATATCAGTCTGGGCTAGAGTTCTTTCGACCCTTTTGCATTTGTTACAAAAGTACAGAAACAATTGTTTGTGGTTTAGCTATTGCATGAATGGCAAGAGTACAGGTGGGTTCCAGATGTAAACGACAGTTCTTCACATTCGTTTCAAGAAAAACCAAAGGTAACATGTGCCGTATGCAAATGAATGGAGGTTGCACAGGAAAATAGTCCTGATATGACGATAAAATACATGAGGCAGTAAGGCATCTGATCAGGTGGGGAATAACCTCAATTGCTGTTGTTTCCAGGTCGACATTGACCCAAGGTAATAGCACTTGTTAGGGTCCCAACTATGGGCAAATAGTGACCCTCCCTCAAACAAAACAAAACACTATAAAAAATATACACTTATAGTAAATGGATTTTTTATAAAAAATAAACAACATTACATATTTATAATGAAGTTGCTAAGATCCCATTATATAGTAAAATGATCAATAAATTTTATCTAAAGCATACAATTTAGTTCGAAATATATTTAATTGAAATCATACTACTTCGTTCAAAATATATTAAGTTAAAACTATAGAATTGTGTTCAAAATAATTACATTCAAGAATTAAATAAAGCATAGGGTGTTCATATGCCGCTAAGCATAATCAACCAACGTTAAAGAACTCTTTCATGACATTAATCAATATAATATCCTACAATTTCTTAAATAAATCAAACAGTATTCTAAAATATAACTTGAAAGGTATAGCATAAAACACACATACTATCACTCTTAATAATTATGACTGCACAAACATATATATATATATATATATATATATATATATATATATATATATATATAAACATGTTACGGAAATTAACGAAGATTAACGTAACTTGATTATAAACAACCGACAATTTGAAATGAATTGTTTGAACATTATTTTTGATCGATACTCAGATTTAAGTAGATATTCAATTTTTAATTAAACAGTATTATATATTTATATCTACTGGCCTGATTATTTACGAAAAGTTTTTCTTACGAAAATGTGTGTCATATATATATATATATATATATATATATATATATATATACAAAAACAGAGTATCCTCTACTCTGTATTCATTTGTGTAAGCAAATTAACATATGACATAATTTAATTATCTCCGAGCCACCACGAAAATTAAATATCAGAATTAAATTTTAATCCGCGCACATGCATGAAAACTGCAGTCATAACATTTTAAATATAACTAGGACACACTTTAGGTTCCCCAGCAATACCACATGATATCATACTGCTCAAAAAGAAAATAGTAATGCCGTCACCATGAAGTCGGAATTTATAAGTCGTCAAAAATCTATTTAAATTAAAGTTGTTCATATTTTTTTTATGAATTCTTTCAATTCTCAATTATGAAAACATTGTTTAATATCGTTTCAGCGTCGATCAATAGAAATAAGAAAAAAAAAATTGAAAAATTCCAAAGTTTTTGAAAGTTAGATTAAATTTGTAGTTCCGGAATTTAATTTAATTATTCATTCTAAACGTTTTAGAAAGCAGTTCTTTTTTCTAAAAAAATTACGATAAATATTTTCTTCTTCTAAACTTAGACTTACACATTTATATATACTTATACATATATTTTACCTCTAAAATATAGTTTCAGAAATAAAATTAAAGAACTACCAACCTAAGATTTTTTTTACTTTATTTTTGTAGAATTTGCATTATTCGGACTATTGTCCTCATCTTTGTTGCCATTTGTACCACGTTTCGGCCATTGTGCGCTTCGTTCTTCGTCAGGTGCTAAAGATTTCAAACCGAACACTTTATTACAATCACAGGGGTATATCATTCTCAATCCTTGCTTAGTAGTACCCCGATTAGAGGTCATGAGTTATCTCCTTCAAACCCAGCAAATCTCTTGTTCACTACTGTTGAAGCCTGGTATTGAACTCACAACTTTTTGGGTTAAGTCACAGGAACTAACCAACTTCTAGGCGATGTGTCCTTAAGGACAAGAACAACAGAATTTTTGAAGCTTAAAAACCTCATGTCTAATAAACATTTTTTTTACCAGTGTTTATATTGTAATTTTTTATGTTAATGGATTTTCTCTAGTATTTTTTGATGTTAATGGTTTTCTCTAGTATTTTTATGTTAATGGTTTTCTCTAGTATTTTGATGTTAATGGTTTTCTCTAGTATTTTTTACCAGAGTTCATATTGCAAGTTTCGGCATTAATGATTTTCTCTGGCACTCGATTGTAAATTGACGTTTCTTCCAAAATTTAGAAATTTTAGTACAGCAAAAACAGTTGCTAACCGTGAAAATCTAAGGTCATTTTCGGAAGTAGCCTCTACCAAATTAGATAAAAAACGTGTTTTCTTTCTTGGCAGCAAAAATCGTGTTGACCTGTAGTATTATTGAACTTAATTAAGTTGTCAAGATTTATTCACAGATGAATAAAATTATTTTTAAAACTTATCTATCTTTTTGGTAGACAATCTTTGTAATTATTCCGAAAAATATTATCCACACTTAATTAATTTAAGAAATTTCAAGAAATTAAAATTTCTGCATCTTCATTAGTTAAAGCAAGAACTCCCTAGGGAATTTAAATCATAAAAATTTAAATCAGTAAAAAATTATACTGTTGTGGGGTTCTCCCTTTTCATAAAGATGGACTCGTCCAGAGTATACTTATACTACTGCTATAGAAGCGAGACGAGAGAATTCCACGTTTTCTCGCAGTAATTCCATTGACACTGAAAGCTCTCTGCCTTCGGGCGGAGAGAATAAACCCAGTCGTGCCTCGGCCGAAGGGTAAAGTCACGACTAGTGAATATTAAACAGATATTTTTGGCTGGGCTATATGGCCCGGAGGACCCGCGTTAAAAAAGGCCTTGTACCACATTTTGCTCTAGTGGGAGAGTAAATATATACAGAATGCTGCGTTTTCACGCGATAGTTGCATTGACACTGTCAGGTCTCTGCTTCAGGCGGAGAGCATTAACCCAGTCGTGGCTCCGCCGAAGGGTAGAATCACGACTAGGTAAAATTAGACAGACATTTTTGACTGCGCTATAAGGCCTGGAGGACTCACATTTAAAAAGGCCTTGTGCCGCATTTTGCCCTAGTGGGAGGACAAGTAAATATCAGAATGCCGCGTTTTCTCGCAGTAGTTCTACTAACACTGTCAGCTCTCTGCCTTCGGGTGGAGAGCATTAACCCAGTCGTGGCTCCGCCGAATGTTAGAGTCACGATTGGGCAAAATTAGACAGATTTTTTTGACTGGGGTATATGGCCAGGAGAACCCAAGTTAAAGAGGCTTGTGCCACATTTTGTCCTAGTGGGGGTGTAAATAAATACTAAATACCGCGTTTTCACAGTGAGTTAACCGGAGAATACGAGAGTCCAGAGAGAGATTAGCCGTCAGTAGAAAGTAATTCATAGTAGCTCTGTGCGCCACCCACCGAGAAGATTATTACGCCGTACCCGTCAGCTTCCGACGCGGACATACTCAATACACTACGGCTTCACTTCCAGAGACTTGTACATATACTTTTTACTAACCCGCATTCCTGGACTACTAATCTTCATTCAAGTCTGTATCCTTACGTTAATACATGTACTTTCTATCTCAATTGCTGGTCGTTGTTCATTTCTTCATGCGGACCCCATTCCCGGGATCCACAACACCTGGACTACTAATCTTCATTCAAGTCTGTATCCTTACGTTAATACACTTATTTTCTATCTCAATTACTGGTCGTTGTTCATTTATTTGTGCGGACCCCATTCCCGGGATCCACAACACCTGGACTACTAATCTTCATTCAAGTCTGTATCCTTACGTTAATACACTTATTTTCTATCTCAATTACTGGTCGTTGTTCATTTAGTTGTGCGGACCCCATTCCCGGGATCCACAACACCTGGACTACTAATCTTCATTCAAGTCTGTATCCTTACGTTAATACACTTATTTTCTATATCAATTACTGGTCGTTGTTCATTTATTTATGCGAGTCCCATTCCTGGGATCCACAACACCTGGACTACTAATCTTCATTCAAGTCTGTATCCTTACGTTAATACACTTATTTTCTATCTCAATTGCTGGTCGTTGTTCATTTATTTATGCGAGTCCCATTCCCGGGATCCACAACACCTGGGCTACCAATCTTCATTCAAGTCTGTATCCTTACGTTAATACACTTATTTTCTATCTCAATTAGTGGTCGTTGTTCATTTATTTATGCGGACCCCATTCCCGGGATCCACAACACCTGGGCTACCAATCTTCATTCAAGTCTGTATCCTTACGTTAATACACTTATTTTCTATCTCAATTACTGGTCCTTGTTCATTTATTTGTGCGGACCCCATTCCCGGGATCCACAACATACGCAAATCATCAATCACCAATATGTTAAAAAAATTATTGTTTTTTGTAAACGAGAAAATCTAAACACAAGAGATCATTATCAGAAAATAAATAGCCATATATTATGTAATAAATTTAAAGTCAGAATTTCTAAAATTTAATAAAACATTTAAATAGTAAGAATATTTTGTTACATTTTTATTATTACTGAGGACTTAAATATTATATTAAAAATGCGTCATTTCTTTCAAATATGTTTTACATAAAGTCTACGTAAAACAACATTATATCCATGTTATGGTAAAACACACCTATTCCTTAGATAATGGACTCTCCCTCCTATATCAATAAGAGTTAACTGGAAGTTGTTAGGAGTTCTTGGGAAGTTCATAGAAGTTGTTTAGTGTTCTATTGGAGTTCAGTAGAACTACTAGGCAGTTGATATAAGTCGACAATTAGCCGAATACTAAGGAGTCAGCTTTCAGTGGATGATTACCAAGTTCCTAACAGTCTGGGTGCGTTAAGTCGATTAGCAACCGACATAGCACAATTATAACCTTTAGTGCGAAAACTACTCCACAACAATCTGTCATCAGGGTGGCACATATGTTAACATACTACTTCCATGTTAAAAAGATACCTAGTGCCTGGTTAAAACAGGTATTTCTGTGATATTTTGAACTTAAAGTAAATGATAGTTGTTTCAAATCAGATCAATCATACTGTCGTTATTTAATTAGATAAGCTTTTAATATATATTAAGTACACTGTCTGAAGCAAAAGAACATTGCAATGAATAATGAAATTTTACAAGAAATGTTTTCTTTTTTCCTTTTTTTAAATTATAATAATTTATAGTTTTAAAACTCTTTTTGAAACTTTATCTGCATTAGTTTTTTAAGTAAAGACTAAGTGAAAATTTTAAAGCTTAACACAAATCATCATGCACTAACATTTTAAAAATAATTTAGAATATAAAACGTGCCTATTTTGAAAGTATGAGTGACCATACACAACATTATCAGAAAATATGATGAATGACTATAGTAAATTTAAAATTAACATTCCTAAAATTAGATTACAGATAATATTTCTAACATTTTCAAGATTACAGAGTACTTAAAAATTATATAAAAAAGCTTTCACCCGTCATTTTTAGTTATGTTTTAACAGATAGTCTCTGTAGGACAGCAATAAACATGTAAACACCTTATAAGTACTTGAAACTGAAAAATAGGTAAATCATTGCTACTGTTTATTTTTAGAATCGATTTTTCTGCGGTTTATAACTTAAATAATGTTTCAAATCAGATTAATTATACTTTAAATTAGCTAATATTCCTCAAATAAAGTTTCAGAAATGTATATTTTATTTTTGGAAGATTTTTTTTAATAGAAAGAATTACAACTAAAAATACGCTACTCAGTTATTTCAGAAAAAAAAGCTGTCAGTCAATATAAATTAATCTATTAGTTTGAAATTAAATCAAAGATATTAATTAAAAAAAGATATTAATTAAAAAAAGATTTTTAATTTTTAGAAATTCATTTTAATATTTAGATATCGCGTTTTTTTGCGGGATTACCCGTCAATATTTGCCCCTATATTTTCTTTATTGTATCTTCTTCTATGTGCCCTGTTCTTTCAGGACGTAGGCGGTAATGGCTTTCCACATCTCCCTGTCCCTGGTGGGTCTTAGTACGCCTTTTCCTGTTACACCAGCCAAACCCCGCTCTGCCATCCACTAGCTCAAGCCCATAAATCTAGAATATAAATTTATAGAAACTAACATGGCCACAAAATGAGGGATCAATTTATATAGTGATTATAACTTGGATTTGATCCCCCACTTTATATCCAGATTATAATTTCTTATAAACAGTTGGTATATATCTTCTTCTATGTGCCCTATCCTTACAGGACGTAGGCGATCATGGCTTTCCACATCTCCCTGTCCCTGGTGGCTCTTAGTACGTTTTCTCCTGTTACACCATGCAGCCACGATTCTGTCATCCACCTGATCAGGCCCTTCAAATATGTTATCCGCTGCCTTCTTCTGTCTTTTTTCCCCTCTATCTGGCCTGTCAGTATCAGGTTCTCCAAGCCCTCCTTTCTCATTGCGTGTCTCAGGATCTTCAGTTGTCTCTTCTTGATGCTCACTATTAATTTTCTTTTCGTTGCCATTCATTCCAAAATCTCATCATTGCTCACATGCTCGGTCCATGATATCCGCAGCATCCTTCTGTAGAACCGCATTTTCTTTGCTTCAAGTTTTTTCCTCATCTTCGATGATATTGTCCAGCATTCACTGCCGTATTGAAGAACTGACATCGCATAGCAATCTAGTACTCTCGTCTTTGTTTCTAGAGAAATTTTCCTGTGTCTTAGTACTTTACTCAGCTTCTGGAACGCGTCCTTCGCCATGCCAATTCGCCTTCAGATCTCTGTGTCGCGCTTTCCATCTCTTGTTAGAACACTTATTGCTGAAAAGAGGATTATGAATGATAAAATTTAGCATTTTTAAATCATTTCCCCCAAAGCAAGGAGCTACCAACACTGGTGTGCAGGAGGGTACATAAGGGAGTTAAAGTTTTAGGCAGGAGGACAGTGAAGAGGAAGACGAACCATCTACAGGGTCTGAAAGAGAAAGGGCAAGAGAAGGATGTGAACACAAGAGTGAAGAGAATTGCGAAGGTAGAGAGAAAGGAAAAGGACAACATACACGGGGTAATGTGGAAAAGACTGGAATCAAGTGGATAAGAGACAGGAATTGACATTGCATTTAAATTCCTTAAGGTTATATATGGAAGGGAGTCCGAGAAAGGGCAAGAGAAGGATAGGAAAACAGGTGTGATGACAGTTGCGAAGTTAGAGAGAAAGGAAAAGAACAAGATACACGGGGTGATGTAGAAAGGACTGGAGTCAAGTGGATAAGAGATGGGTATTGACATTGCAGTTAAATAATTGGAGGTTGTAGCCGTCAGGAAAGCAAGTATATGGAAGGGATTAACACAGGCGGGAAGTGCGAGAAAAGAAGTCGTTAGAGTAGAATTGTCGCCTGCATTTGGTTGATTTAACTGTAAAAAGTGGGACCTTGCCGCCAGTTTAATTGCACGTGTAAATTCTTGTGACCTAAGTTCGTCAGAGCAGAAGCCATGAAAGTATTTGTAGAAGAGACAGAGGGAAATAACATCCCGGTGAGAAAGTGGCTGAAGTCGAGCTGCCAGGTCGTGACCTATCACATTACAGATTCTCTTTTGGAGCCTGTCGAGAACACTGAAACGAACAGCAGGGGCGCCTGACCAGAGATGACAACTGTATTCTATGCACAGTCGGATGGTTGATTCGTATATGTGTAAGATGGATTCAGGCGGAAAAAAAATTCTGGCTCGACACAGTGACCCAAATTCTTAGCGATGGATTTAGCTACTCATTCAATGTAATGATTCCACTTGAGGTCGAAAGAGTGAATAAGGCGCAGTATATTGCTTTCAGGGAGATTTTCTTGGTCCACGCATATAGGGACAGGAGAGATTGCCTGTGATGGTTGAGAGATTGGATTTTTGTTTCAGAAGCAATGAAATTTACGAGCCTCTTCTTCACCCAGTCCACCACTGAGTAGAGGTCCTTTTCAAGATCATTAGCGAAGATATGTTTGTCCGCTTTGCTAGATTTTTTACTGATGTGAGAATGAATGCTGGTTAGGGTTAGGGTTAGGTTTAAGGTTAAGGCTAGATCCCCTTACATATATGGCGTGAAAAACTGTTCAGTGTCTGGCTCGAGACACACACAGATATATATATATATATCAATATATCACACACACACACACACACACACACACACATATATATATATATATATATAACACTCATATATATATAAATATATGTATAATACACACACACATATATATAATACACACATATAAATATATATAATACACACACATATATATAATACACACAATAATAAATATATATACAATACACACATATATATAATACATGCACACATACACACACACACATATATAATACACACATTTATATATATATAATATACACACATATTTATATAATAAACACAAATATAAACATATATATGATAGACAAACACACACATATATATATAATATACACATATACACACACATATATATATAATACACACACATACACATATATATAATACACACATATATAATACACACAAATATATATATTACACACACGCGCATACACATAAAATATAATACACACACATATATATATAATACACACACACATATAATACACACACACATATATATATATATAATAGACACACACACACACACATATATATATAATACACGCACACATACATATATATATATAATGGACAAACATATACGTATGTAATACACACACACGCACACATAAATACATACATATATATATATATATATATATATATATATATATATATATATCAGCATGCAGTTTGGGTATAGAAGAATCCAAAGGTGTATCCTGTACATACAGTGGTAGGATAACTCTCTAAGAGAGCTCTAAATATATATGTATATAAATACATGTAGGGCAAATATAAGAAAAATTAATTTCGTGTAAAATCCTTTGTAAAATAAAGACGGAAGCTGATGATGGTTCGCCTGAAATAGGCCTAAACTTCCGATTCACCATGAAATAACGTGTTTGCCTTAATTTTTCTTATATATATATATATATATATATATATATATAAGAAAAATATGTATATATATATATATATATATATATATATATATCAGATCAGACGAAGCCGAATCATCCATTATAATATATATGTGTGTTTATGTGTGCATGTACACTAAAAACTTGAATGTAATTATTTTTAGTAAGCGTAACTGAAATCAGATGTATGTATAAATACATTTACAGACACGTGTACACACGCATGTACACAAATAAACACACACACACATAGATAAGTACACATATATGTGTGTATATATATATATATATATATATACCGATGAATATATATATATATATATATATATATATATATATATATATATATGTCAGTATTCAATACAAAGTTTGATTGAAAAGCCTTCTTTTGAATTAAGAAACGCTGTAAAAAGCTGAACAAAATGGCTAAAAACGACAACAGATGGTTTGAATACTTCGGGATATTTATGGAAAAGCTTATCTTTGTCATCAATAATCGGCGAAAAAAGACAAAACACAAGCAAAGACGTGGAAATGAGTGCAGCCGTCGAGAATTGGTATCACGTGGTTAACGTTGCCAAGGGAAACAATTGAACAAAAGGCGGAAATCTGCCGGGGAATCAATGTTAGTTTGAAATCATTACACTCTTGCGTTCCACTTATTTCGTTGGTTTTGTTTTCATTTTTTTTACAAGTTAAACCAGCGAAACGTATTTGGAAAAAAATATGAAAGAACGAAAGCGTTTTTGAAGCGAAGCATTTCTTTCTGTGATTGTAAAAACGAATGCAAGAATTTAAGAGGTTGCATCTGAGCCGAGATTACTCGTATGGAAAGAAGTTAGATATAAGAACAATCTTACGACAACATTATCTATCTATCTATCTATCTATCTATCTATCTATCTATCTATCTATCTATTTTATCTTTTTATTTTAGTCTATCTATCTATCTATCTATCTATCTATCTATCTATCTATCTATCTATCTATCTTTTTGGTCTGTTCATATCTATCTATCTATCTTTTTTGTCTGTTCATCATCTATCTATCTATCTATCTATCTATCTATCTATCTACCTTTTTGGTCTGTTCATATCTATCTATCTATCTATCTATCATATCTATCTATCTATCTATCTATCTATCTATATAAATCAGTCTGTTCATAACTATCTATCTATCTATATAAATCAGTCTCTTCATATCTATCTATCTATCTATCTATCTATCTATCTATCTATCTATCTATCTATCTAAATCAGTCTGTTCATCTCTATCTATCTATCTATCTAAATCGGTCTCTTTATATCTATCTATCTATCTATCTATCTATCTATCTATCTATCTATCTATCTAAATCAGTCTGTTCATAACTATCTATCTATCTATATAAATCAGTCTGTTCATATCTATCTATCTATCTATCTATCTATCTATCTATATAAATCAGTCTGTTCATATCTATCTATCTATCTATCTATCTATCTATATAAATCAGTCTGTTCTATATCTATCTATCTATCTATCTATCTATCTATCTATCTAAATCAGTCTGTTTATATCTATCTATCTATCTATCTATCTATCTATCTATCTATCTATCTATCTATATATTTCGGTATCCGGGAACAAGCCATCCTTTATTCTCTTTGTATAAAGAAACATTCCATTTTGACAAAGCGTTGTTTCCTGTGGAGCAGGCTCCAATGTGGATGTTTCTCCATATCCTTTTCATGAACTATTTTTGCAGTTATAAATCTTTCTCTGACCTTGTATTTTTACAATCATAACACCTCATGTAAGGCATCCGCCTGTGTATGGAATACTGCTGTCATATATGGCCAGGCCACCCGCTGTTCATTTCAGTGTTCTTGACAGGCTCCAAAGGAGAATCAGTAATGTGATAGGTACCGATTTGGCTGCTTCCCTCTGTCTGTTCTATAAATATTTTCAGGCTTCTGCTCCAACGAACTTAAGTCACTGGTGCAACCAGACTTGCAACTATGTCCCACTCATTCACAGTTAGATCAACCAAATTCAGCCTACAATTCTACTCCAACAGCTTCTTTTCTCGCACTTCCATATTATTGCTTTCCTGATGGCTAAAAGCTCCAGAAATTTAAATGGAACGTTAATACCCATCTCTTAACCACTTGACTCTAGTTCTTTCTACACAACCCTGTATATCTTTTCTTTTCTCTCCACCCTTGCAACTGTCATTACACCACTATTCCCATCCTTAACTGGTTCGTCTTTCTCTTTACTCTCCTCCTATTTCATTTTTTTACTCTTATGCACATCAGTAGTGTTACCGCCTTGTTCAGAGTAATACGATGAAAAAACAACTAAGACACAAGGGGTATTGGGTGTGAAAGAATAAGAAAAAGAGAAATATTGTTTAGGAGCGAGGGCAATAGAAGAGTAATTCTTCTTCTTTTATCTACCTTCTCCCTTCAGGACGTAGGCGATCATGGCCTTCCACCTCTCCCTATCCCTGGTTGCTTTTAGCACGCTTCTTCCTGTAACGTTTCTCAGCCCCTGTTCTGTCATCCACCTGCTCAGGCCTTTTAAATATGTTATCCGCTGCTTTCCTCTGTCTCTTAAGAAGACGATATATAACGATAGACATTACATTCAATTTTTAAAGATCAAAGCTGGCTGGAAAGTATGAAGCAGGATCGAGTTCCACGAATGAGAAGAGCGAAGATATTATTATCAGAGAATTTGCGGTTATTTCTAGCTAATTATATCAACTGTGAATTGATGAGACTTTTCCAAACAGCGAAGAAAAATCTATGTATCAAATCTATAAAAACTTGCCGATTCATTAGTAACATGTATTACTTCCCTATTTGATTATGATTTTTATTAACAAAGATTTGCCAATGAGATCGCATCTTAGCGATGTTTTAGCTTATCTTGGTCAAAAGTATCTTACAACTGGTTCTTTCAAAAATAGATTATTTTGTCAACATATTTATTATACATTGATGAAGCTTAATTATTCATCTTCTACGATGAGCCGCGACATTCATAGGATAGTCGCCATCATGAAAATTTAACTATCTCTTCTTAATGTTACTATTAAATGTCCTTTAGGTTCCCATTTTCTCTAAAACTTTGTCATTGCTTACAGGTTCAAACAATCGTATTCCCAGCATCCTTCTATAGAAACATATTTTTCTCGCTTCATGTCACTTCTTCCACTTTAAGAGATTGCCAAGCTTTCAATGCCATACAAGAGGATTGATATTACGTAACAATTCAGTATTCTTTTCTTTTTTTCTGATGTTTCAAGTCTCTTCTTCATCTGTGAGGAGATTGTCCAGCATTCACTGCCATATAAAGAGGACTGATATTACATAACAGTTCAGTACTCTTTTCTTTGTTTCTGTTGCTTCAAGTCTCTTCTTCATCTGTGTGGAGATTGTCCAGCATTCACTGCCATATAGGAGGACTGATATTACATAACAGTTCAGTAGTCTTTTCTTTGTTTCTGTTGCTTCAAGTCTCTTCTTCATCTGTGTGGAGATTGTCCAGCATTCACTGCCATATAGGAGGACTGATATTACGTAACAGTTCAGTAATCTTTTCTTTGTTTCTGTTGCTTCAAGTCTCTTCTTCATCTGTGAGGAGATTGTCCAGCATTCACTGCCATATAGGAGGACTGATATTACGTAAGAGTTCAGTACTCTTTTCTTCATTTCTCTTGTTTAAAGTCCCTTCTTCTATTCGCTGTCGTACAGGAATACTGATATTACAAAACAGTTTAGTGTTCTTTTCTTTGTTTCTCACGAACATTTTCAGTTTCTTAATAAAATAAGACGTGTAATACAATAATGCCGGACCTTGTTAATAAACTAAACAACATCGAATATATGATTACATTTACTT
Source organism: Ascarosepion bandense (assembly GCA_037127315.1). Classification (NCBI taxonomy): domain Eukaryota; kingdom Metazoa; phylum Mollusca; class Cephalopoda; order Sepiida; family Sepiidae; genus Ascarosepion; species Ascarosepion bandense. The sequence goes on from JBBBDQ010001027.1 coordinate 2,027,642, forward strand.
ATGAAAGAGATAGAAATATAACCCCATTTTTCCTCGATATTTTGCATAACACGGCTAATAATGAAAATAAGTAAATAAATAAATCCTTATTGTAAATCAATAAATAAAAACGATATATTTACAGTAATAAAATAAAATTCGGAATAATTATTAGGTTCTGTTTAAGCGGATTTAAAATTTCTAGCGATTTATATTTACACATTAAAGAGAAATACATTGAAAGTAATTTTTACCCTTCTCCAATAAAATAATTCTTTCATATACTATGTCAGCTTATTCTTCTCTCTCTCTCTCTCTCTCTCTCTCTCTCTCTCTCTCTATCTATCTATCTATCTATCTATGTCTGCTTATAATTTTATATTTCTCAATCTCAAACTGCCTATAACTCTCGAAATTTAACTAGTATATATATATATATATATATATATATATATTACAGAAATAGGGGTTGTTTCCAACGAGAGAAATTGGCATAGAAGAAAAAGTGCGAGAAGACGTGACAGTTTTGCGTAAAGTGTAGATTTATTGTTGCTATTATTATTAAGTGCCCATAATGGCATTTGTGTCGCTAAACGTCTTTGAAACCTCTCTGAAGATGGCTCATGTGAGCCGAAAGCTTAGAACCAAATTAAATAAAATTTATCCAAATGTTGGAGAATTTTTGTCTTTATTTTCACTTGCAATTAAAGCCAAAATACGATGTTTAGAACGGCTCATGATTAAACATAATAGACATTAATTGTCTCTTATATTTAACAGTATATGTTTAGAAAATTATCTGCTGCTTCGATACACTAAATATATATATATATATCTGAAAAGTGTATGTATATAATTGTAAATATCAAAATATATATGCAATTTGTTATATATATTATATTATTTATATATTATATATGCGTGGTACATATTTGAAAGCGCTCAATATCAGTGATAGAGCTGACATTCATATAGATAGGTGTGAGTGGGTAACACTGGGTTTTACGCTCTTGCGATCGTCAGAGAAACTGACTAATTTAAAAAAAAATGGCTATATGCAGGGATGTGTATATTCATGTATTTTTGTTGAAGTGGGGGGAAAATCTATCGTCATGACAGCGGCAGACATATATACACATTTGTACACCCATTGACGTGCACAAACACACAAACGCTGGGCATATATGTATATGTGTGCCGTTGGGCACATACATACGCATTCGGTTGGTGTATTCGAATAGTGTAGCGATGTCAACGCGCAAACAGTTGTCGATCTTTCGTACGTACATATGTACGTATGATGGGGTCTGTGTGAAACTATGATAGGCAAAAATTGCTATAATTTTATTTAAGACTGTATTGTAATTTTTATTTTAAAGTCGGTTATTAACTTGTTTTTTTTGTGGTTGCGCATATTTAAATGGTAGAAAGTCTAATTTGTAATGCGTGTTAGTATTTATGTGTGTTGGTATTAATTTTACTACAGCAGAGATGAGTAATTTACGTTAATGATGATTGCGGACTAATACCGTGATAGTAATAATTGATGATAATAACTGTTGTGGTAGCAAATAGTTTTTGTAAAGCGGTACTAGTGATTAGTAATGGTGGAGGATTGATAATAACAATAAATATTTAGTATAATAGCCTTTTGCTTTGATCACAACCTTCATTCTGTCAGGCATTGATATCACAAGCTACTTCAATGAATCTAATGGTATCTTCTGCCAAGCAGCTTGTATTTATTCCCAAAGTGTGTCTTGCAAAGTAACATTCGATTTATCAATTTTTTATTCAAAATATCCCATAGATGTTCAATAGGATTCAGATCAGGTTTTTTGGGGGGCCAATTCAAATTCCGAAGACTTCCATCCTCTTCCTTTTTAGTTGAATAATTATTACAAAGGTTTGACTTTTCACCCTGTATTTTAATTTCGTTGAGGTTTTGAGGAAAATCACCCTTGTCTTAATACTTTTGCACATTACCAATAGTGTGCAAAAGTGTTAGGACAGGGGTGATTTTGAACTTTATTTTGGGGCCTCATAAAAGATAAAATAGTTATTGTACTAATACTTTTGCACAGTACTATATATATATATATATATATATATATATATATATATATATATATATATATGTAGTTTATAAAGGAAAACTCAACACATCATATTAGTTATAAATTATAGTTTATTTCAATGAGCTTAAACAGCTCATCTCATCAGACCCGTTATCGCTCTGGTTAATACCCATCGAGCTCTCTATATGGTTTTACCTATTAATAATTTATATTAAGGAAATCTTGTTGGATTATCCTCACCGTTTACGGACTGACAACTATATATATATATTGTTGTTTTTCATTTATACAGTCAGTTAAGAATTAAAATACAAAATGTGTCCTTGCGAATGGCTAATAGAATATCGGAAAGCGCTCGAATATATCGAATATTTAATTACTGTCCTTTTGTCAGACGTCTTTAATCAAACCTGTATGAAAAAGGGATTGCTACCAAAATACAAAATATATATAATTGCGTAGAGACTCACAGACACACATATTACTAAACGCTTATTTCTTATATATATATATATAACTTTCTGTATGCATATGTGTGCACAGTATATACATATAAATATATCTATATATTATATAATATGTTGCAATATTTAATGATTGTTTCCTAATACACAAATACACATCTGTACATACATATGCATATATATACTTGTCCGTTGTTTTCTATCAACAGTTTCCCAATAAGTCCTTTCGCCATTCGATCTGCCTTGAATGACACCCATCTCCGCCCTCGTCACTCTCCGCCAACCACTCGACAATTTCATCGCTTGAAGCTCATTATACGATGAGACGCTATTTAATCTTGACTCGCAAGCATCTTTTAAAAAGTCGTCTTACAGATTAATCACATATTCACATTGACACTTCAAACATCTCATTATGATGGCGATTTATACTTCAGATATTTCTTTTTATTTATGAAACCATTGAAGATTGATCGTGAACGGAGATCAGCCCATCAGATTTGACAAGTGTTGTCTAATGTTCCCAGATGTTGTATTGCCATCATTTTACGAAACATTCCAACTAATACCACCATCTTATTGTATTTTTCTCCTTCACTATACATCTAAACTTATTTATAAATGAAACTTTGTGAGCGTGTCTGTGGGTGTGTGGGTGTGTGTGTACGTTAACTATAGACTCCGAAACAGCTGAACCGATTTTCTTGACAATTTACACAGTTGTACTATAAGCGTCTGCGAGTGTTCTTAGCTAGGTTTTGTGTCGAGGTACCCCCGATAAATATCGGAAATCGATAATCGAAAAAATCGAGTTATAGAAGGAGTGGTCCGATTTTAATCAAATTTGATACACACATAGACAAAGACATAAGAAACGATATTCAGAACTTTCAAGGTTGCAGTTCTTACAATAGTGCAGATAAGCGATAATATATATATATATATATATATATATATATATAAAAGGCAAGATGTTTGTGTGTGTGTGTGTCTGTTTATCTGCCTGTATGTCTGTATTTTTTTAGCCCTTTTATTTTACTTTTTGCTTCAGGTCTGGCTCTAAGTAGGTATAATTGTAGATCTTAGTCTCAGCCATGATACCATTTACTCAGAGGACTTATTTAGCCTTGAAAATTCAGTTTACAACGATAAAAACTTATTTGATATCGATACCAGGAAATCAAAATTTGATTTACATCCATTCATTTTTCTTTCAGTCTACGGTTTCGCTTTAACTGGAAATAACTATTGCTTTTTAGTCTTTCGTTCCAACGTCCAAAGAGTCTAAGCTCCAGGACCATGGGTTAATTTTAAAGCTTTCATTACACCCGAGCAACGCCGGGCTATACTGCTAGTATATTTATAATGTGTAGTGTGAAGCAATTTTTTCTATACAGAATCTATCTTACATATCTATAAGTTTACTAGTTGTCCAGGCTTAGAATATCTACCATGGGTTTATTGATAAAATTTAAAGTCAGCAATATTTTTGGTCCTCATCTGGCCGCTCGGGTTCAGCTCCTTTCATGCTGTAAGGTTTCTATACTTTCATGGTAATTGTTTGGGTGAGCTCTTTGCTGTGGGACCTAGACTTTATGAATTCAAACTGACGTCGTGATCTCATTAATTTACAATTGAATTTGCTAGACGTAACTATAAAAAAGGAAAAGGAAAATAATACTAATGAATAATGATCGCAGCGTTCTAACTTCAAAACAAGAAAGCACAACAATATGGCGGACAAAAACGAGAAATTATAAATTAGGGAAAATCCCAGCATGCATCTGTATATTTTGTCCATGGATTTGGGGTAAGTCGTGTTTTGGCAGTCATTTTTAAAATGGCTGGTATCAGCAACAACTGCAATAACAATAATATTGACAATAATGTAATTCTGTTAATAATAAATTCTTATTAACTTATATTTTTATACGTATAAATAATTTTTTAACAACTTGCAGAAGACAGTCACACTGGTGTTTTTACTTAAATTACGGGCTTCTGTAAGTTTGAATAATAATAATAATAATAATAATAATAATAATAATTACCACTTAGCCTTGTTACAGAAATTGAAGATGTCACCATTCTATGGGATTACAACATCTATACAGAGAGGAAAATTGAAGCAAATAGGCCGGACATTATTGTCAAAGACAAAAAAGGAAAAACTTGTCTACCAATTGATATGGTTTGTTCAACGGATGAGTTTATTGATAAAATTTAAAGTCAGCAATATTTTTGGTCCTCATCTGGCAGCTCGGTTTCAGCTCCTTTTTTGCCGCCGTAAGGTTTTTATACTTTCATGGTAATTGTTTGGGTCAGGTCTTTGCTGTGGCAAACATAGAATTTGACAAACTATCAAAGTATAAAGACCTGGAAATTGAAATAGAAAAAAATGAGAAAAATTGAAAACAAAAATAGTATTAGTAGGTGCACTTGAAATAATAACAAAAAAGCAACAAAGAAAACGAAGAACACATTATAAGAATCTCTGGAAACCCCAGCTTAAGAGATAAAAAAATCATGATGAGTACAGCCCCCATACTAAGGAGAACTTTGCTATGTGCTGTGCATTCTTCAATATAGCAGTAAATGCTGGACAATATCATCAAAGATGAAGGAAAAACTTGAAGCAACTGAAATGTGGTTCTACAGAAAAATGCTGCAAATATCATGGATCGAGCATGTGAGCAATGATGAGGTCTTAGAAATGATGGAAACAAAAAGGAAATTAATACTGAGCATAAGGAAGAAACAGCCGAAGTTCCTATGACACGCAATGAGGAAGGAGGGCTTGGAGAACCTGATACTAACAGGCCAGATAGAGGGAAAAAGAGAGAGAGAGGAAAGCAACGGATAACTTATTTGAAGGACCTAATCAGGTGGATGACGGAACGAGGATTGCATGGTGTAACAAAAGAAGGCGTGCTCAGAGCCACCAGGGATAGAAAAACGTGGAAGGCCATGATCACCTACGTCCTGAAGGGACAAGGCACATAGAAGAAGAACTATAAATTCTATATTAACATTTACTTTTTTTATAATCGTGTCGCCCCAAACAAGGCATTTGAGCAGAGGGTTACATAGGAGGTAAGTTATGAGAAAGAGTGACAGGTTATAGGGGGTGTCAGGAAGAGGGTAGGAGAAGGATGAGAATACTGATGAGAGAGAGAGACAGACAGACAGACAGACAGAGAGAGAGAGAGAAAGGGTGCAAGTTAGTGAGATAGGAGATGACTATTGTAACACCCCAACGGACGGTCCGAACAATTTTCTCCGGCGGCCGTTCTCCACGCTGTAATGTTGCCGGGAGTTTGTTGAAAATGTCTGCCGAACAGCTGGGGGTACAAGATTGAACTATAAGGAACGAACTTCCACAACTTGGATGAGTTGAAAGGATGCTTTATTCGTTTAGAGTTATCCTTTTCGGTTAGGGCAGGCGAATGTAACTCACAGCTCTAACTCCAATTAATGGAGTTCAACAAACCCGAACTGAACGAAACAAGACGAACGGAGTTTCTTACTTCAAGCACACGCCCGGCGGGATTCCTCTCTTCTCACTCAACTTAACTTCTGACTGACTCACTTAACTGACTTCTATTTATTTAAATGAAAATCCGGAAATCCGGAAATGCTTTAGACCACCGGTGACAAACATTGGCAACTGTAAGTCTGAAATTTCAGTTATCTTTTTTTTTTATCTTAATAAAGCTTCCGCCGGAAAATTCTTAATGTGTGGTCAAGATACAGTAAAGGACAACCTTTGACCGGGTCACTCGAAAACCTACCTGCTGAACTTTATCACTGAGTCAAATATTTACCGGAAGAGTGGTAGGATTTAAAACAGTAATCGGATACTCTTGTCTCTTCCACAATTTTCCTCATAAAAGAAAAAGCGTTTATTTATTTATTTTTTCCTCTTCTTTTTCACTTTTGTTAAATATGTTTTTAAACTATTTTCTATTCTAATCTATTTTCTATTTTAATCTATTATAATAAAATACATATATGCCTAGTTATCGTGTCACACTATTGACTTTAGATTTGAATTCTTGAAGATTGTAGACGATATTTAGAACCGCTCATGATTAAAAATAATAGACATTCATTGTCTCTTATATTTAACAGTATATATTTAGAAAATTATTTGCTGCCTCGATACACACACACACACACACACACACACACACTATATATATATATATATATATATATGTCCAGTCCGTAAACGGCGAGGATAATCCGACAAGAGAAACTTAATATAAAATATTACCATATTGCTCTGGATAAAATATTACTATATTGCTCTGGATAAAATGTTATCCAGAGCAATATGATATTTATAAAAGAAAACTCAATATGTCAGTTACTTCTTGTGTCTTAGTGGCTTTACTGCTTTGCATTGGGTGATTTTAAGTGGCCGTGCAATGAGTTTATGGTCACTTTCCAAGAATTATGACCTCTTCTCGGCCGGTCTAGAGATCCACAACTGAGATAGCGCTAAGGTATCTGTTTTAAATCTTTTTACTTGTTTTTCATTTTGAAGGAATATTTATTCTGGGAAAATATTTATACCGAATAGAACGAATATGTGGTCTGATGAAATGAGCTAATTTCGTGTATAGAAATGAATTATAATTTATAAGCAATCTAAATGAGTTTTCTTTTATAAATATCATATTGCTCTGGATAAGATCCATTGAGCTCTCTATATATCTATTATGTTTAATCATGAGCCGTTCTAAATATCGTATTTTGCCTTTAATTTTAGTTGAAAATAAACATTTGAATAATTGTTTATTAAGTTGGTTCTACGCTTTCGGCTCACATGAGCCATTTTCAGAGAGGTTATAAGGACGTTAACACAATAGCATCTACCATCAGCGACGATTTTATCTTGTGTTGACATAAAATTCTACTAAGCAACGGCAACAGTTACCAAAAATAGCAAATGCAGTTCGCAAATTTGTAATGCGATTCTATGACGTCACACCGCTTGAGCGCTCGAAATGATAACAGAACCATATATTTAAATGCAATATAATGTGTTATGACCAGATTTAAACGTGATTTTATTAAGTGTGAATTGTTTGGATTTAATGTAGATGGCCTCCAATATGTGAAGGTTCTTTTTACTGTGTGTATGAGTGAGGATTATTGTATTGTTGACGAAAATATGTCTGATATTACCTACATGGTGATGTTTTACTGAGAAATGTTGTTTAATTGTACTCTCTCTCTCTTCCTCCCCTCTCTCTCTCTTTTCTCTCTCTCTCTCTCTCTCTCTCTCTATATATATATATATATATATATATGATTAATTGAATTTTAATTTTAATTTAAGTTTTGTTTCAAGGCATATCAATCTTTGTGGGTTATTTAATGCCAAAAGGTAAGGTTTTAAGGTTGTTTTTGTTTTTAAATGTTCGATTATAGTGAGAAGGTTGATTTAGTCAGATTTTGATGAAAAATTTATTTATTTATTTATTTTTTATTTTATTTATTTTCAAAACTTCTTGTTTATTTTAGAAAACTGAAGATGCCTTTTAGTTTTGTATTCAAAAATGTATTGCTGGTAATAATTTTTTTTCAAAAACGTGTTATGGTAATAATTTTTTACCCTCAGAAAAGTATTGTTGGTCAAATTTTTCTTTCAAAAGATATATATTTTTCTATAAATGTCTATTTTTATGTATCAGTCATTTAAGTGCCATACGTGATACACGCTTGGGCGATCATGTCTCGAAAGAGACATGACTGACTGGGCAGAAGATTATCCCGCAGTAGGTTGCCATTGCTTTCTGCGGTAGACTGGTTGCCAGCCAAGGCTATAGAACCCAATCTGTCCTATGATTTAACCCATAACTGGAAGGAAGAGACGGATTAATACCTTTCCCAAGGGTATTTGCGCGTAAGTGAATACAATGGATTCAGCTGGAATTCGAACTCGGCTCCCCGTTCCGAGCCGATATCCAGTGTACCACAACGCACATCCTATTTTATGTATATAATTCTATAAAAGTGTATTTATATACTTTTATAGTGTTTTGACCCCGGTTTGAATGTTATCTATTTACCCATAGCTGGGACCCTAACAGGTGCTATCACCACTGATCAAGGTGGACCTGTGAACAACAGTAATTAAGTTGTGGTTCCATGCTCCTTACAACCTCTCAATTAGAGGCCTTGCTGCTGGATAAGAAAAAGAAGAGACAACTGAAGAAGAAGAAGAAGAAGAAGAAGAAGAAGAATGGTCGAAAAGCTGGCACAACAACAACAAAAGTGAAGCCAACTGTAAATAATGCTAACGTTTTATATCAGATATTCAGACTGAAAATCATATTTGTGTTGCAGGATTTTAAAAAAAAAAAGAATTTTTCTTTATGCTTTTATTTCTCTTGCTTCTTATGTTCGTTTCTTTTTTTCGTTCTTTCTTTCATTGTTTTTTTTTTCTTTTCTTCATTCATTCCATAATTCTTCCATTTATTTTATAATTTCATATTTTACATTACATTCTCTTTCCTTTTTTAGCAAATCTTTCTTTTTGCCTTTCGGTCTTTTATAAACCAGAATCTTTCTTTCCCTGGAGCCCTTCCTCTTGATCCTCTTCAGAGCTCTGAAGTATTCTGGATCCTTACGCAATTCTTTGCGATTTCCTCACGAGATCGTCAACGAGATGTTAACGAGATTTTCAACGATATCCTGAATGCAGATCTATGAGCGTTCTACCTGCTTAAAAATGGCATTGAATTATCTTTTAGATTAAAAAAAATATATAGAGCAAAAACTTAAAAGAAATTAAAACAGAAAAAATTTCAAGATGCAAGAAACAATAAAATTTGTGCGAATCGAATACAGAGTTGAAGCCTGATAACACCCTCCACCAAACGAGAAAAGCAGACGACTGCTTGATGCTTGATACGCCATTTAAGCGAGAAAAAGGCTCAGGGGTAACAGTGTACTTGTTATTAGTGCACAGGTGGATTCATTTTATTCCTTTTTCTCGAAATAATCTTTCCGCTTAAAAGTTATAGTGCAGCCATTGTTTAAAGGGACCAAAGGGAGAAAAGCGATTAAATCTATCTATCTATCTATCTATCTATCTATCTATCTATCTATCTATCTATCTATCTATCTGCTGCCATAAAATATGGATTTAAATCAGAGAGAATGATAAGATAAAGAACAAATAGGAAACGTTTATCAATCTAACATGTTTCACATTTATTAAAGCTTCATCAGAGAATGAGATATGGAGAAAAAGAAGAAAGAAATATATGATAAGATAAAGAACAAATAGAAAACGTTTATCAATCTAACATGTTTCAGTTTTATTAAAACTTCATCAGAGAATGAGATATGGAGAAAAAGAAGAAAGAAATATATGATTAGATAAAGAACAAATAGAAAACGTTTATCAATCTAACATGTTTCAGTTTTATTAAAGCTTCATCAGAGAATGAGATATGGAGAAAAAGAAAGAAAGAAATATATGATAAGATAAAGAACAAATAGAAAATGTTTATCAATCTAACATGTTTCACTTTTATTAAAGCTTCATCAGAGAATGAGATATGGAGAAAAAGAAGAAAGAAATATATGATAAGATAAAGTGCAAATAGGAAACGTATATTTCGTTAATATATGCCATTTTGTTGAAGATTTATCAAAGAATGTGATGTGGAATATCAGGAAGAAATAAATTCTGGTATTCTTTTTGTATTGTTTTACTTTCATTTGGTGAATCAGTTTACCCGTGCTTTGGTTGTTTCCAAATTTAAGGAGGACACCTGGCCTAGTGCATAAAACCGTTGGTTAGTTCTAGTAACTTAACCCGAAGAGTTGAGAGTTCAGTCCTTGTCTACAGCAGTGATGAAGAAATAATTTATAGCGTTGAGTAAAAGGGAAATAACCGTAAGTAGCAGGGTTCATGGAACGAGATAAATATACCCAGCGATTGAAATAAAGTGTTTGGTTTGAAATTTCAATCAACTGAAGAAGGCGTAAAATGGCCGGAACCTCATGAATTTAGTAAAGATGATGGCAACAATCCGAACAGTGTAAAAAGTATTTCAATCTTTTTCTTTATCCTTCTATATGTTTTTTCATATTCACGTTTACATATTAACTAGCAGTGTAGCCCGGCTTTACTCGGGTGTAATGAAAGCTTTAAAACTATGTTTTTTTCGTCGTAATCTGAATGTTGAAGGCTAAATAAGTCCTCTGAGTAAATGGTATCATGGCTGAGACAAAGAAGTACAATTATACCTAGTTAGAGCCAAACCCGAAGCAAAAACTAAAATAAAGGGGCTGTAAACACATAAACATCTTGCCTTTTATATATATATATATATATATTGTCACCCGCAGACAGATCTGTTTTGCTGTATCACAGCTCATCAGTACGTTTAGACTCCGATTGCTTTTTAACCCAGGATTGAAACCCGACCGAACTGGTGTCAGTCGGTGATTCTACCTCTGGGCTATGGGCGTTCGGTGGAAGCAGGCAGACTTTTTAGCACATATATTACCATTATACTCGCCCAATAGCGAGAGTGCTCTAATTCATTTTACTGAATGAGCGATGCGTACACGCCAGCTTTTTTCGGTTTTCTTTCTTTTTTTTTCTCTTTTTTCATTCTTTATAATTTACAGGATGTGCGTTGTTGTGCAGTGGATATCGACTCGGAACGAGAGATCGAGGTGCCGAGTTCGAATTCCAGTTGAATTCCTTGCATTCACTTACGCACAAATACCCTTGGGAAAGGTATTAATCCGTCTCTTCCGTACAGTTATGGGTTAAATAACAGGGGAGATTAGGTTCTATAACCTTGGCTGGCAACCACTCTACCGTAGAAAAGAATGGCAACCTACTATGATTAAGGATTCTACTGGGCATAAAGTGGGGGATCACTTTATTACTTCAAAACAATATAAAACTGATACCCCACAAATTACTACTTAACGATATAATGCATCTCTTCACCCTCTAGCTATGAGTCAAATTACAGGACAGATTGCGTTCTATAGCCTTGGCTGGCAACCAGTCTACCGTAGAAAGCAATGGCAACATACTATAATTAACGCTTCTACTGGGCATAAAGTGGTGAACAGTTTTATATTGTTATGAAGTAATAAACTGATCCCCCAGTAATAACTATTTAATAATATAATACATCTCTTCCCCTTCTAGCTATGAGTCAAATAACAAGACAGAATGGGTTCTATAGCCTTGGCTGGCAACCAGTCTTTTTTTCTTTTGTTTGTATTATTTTCTTTTTTTTATTATATTTATTGCTCTCTCTGTTGTTTGTTTGTTCCTCTTTTTCGTTTGCTTATTTCTTTCTTTTCTGTTTGTTTCTTATTTTTCTATTCTTTCTTTTTCTTTTTCTTTTTCGTTTTTTCTCTTTTATTCCTTTTCTTTCTTTCGTTCGCCCCATTAACCTTCCTTTGCTTCATATAGCGAACATTTTTCCCGCCACAAACTCGGATTCTGACATATATTCAAAAGATCACAAAAGGGTCAACCCACAAGCACCCAATACAAATGTCGTTTCGGCACTTTTTCGCTATCATACTCGCCTCTAAGACTGAAGAGCTCCTTCCATACACAATGAGCTTCCCTTACTCAATCCTCATATCCATCATTTCAGAACGTTGTTGCCGTTACTTCATGCAATCCAATCTGTCAAGGATGCATCGGGTGTGGGGGTAGAGGTACAGGAAATTACGGATGTAGGAATTGCATGACGGGATAGGAAAAAAGGGGGACAATAGAACATGCCGCTCTCTTTTGGGAGGAATAGGATTTGCATTGCTTTCTTGAATCTCTACACTCAGGCTGGTGCATCTTGTCAGTCAGAATCGATATTCTGTTTGAGTACTTGGTTGTCATTGGTTTTCCACTTCAGAATTGCATTTAATCAGAAAAATAGTCAGGCCGACGTTAGACGCTTTCCATATTGAACAACATTCCAAGAATCGGGGGCCATTCTGAACACTTTACTAGCCTTCTTCATACTGAAACTTTTATTTAATACCGAGGATCACAACTTTAAATCACGAAAATAATCTTCGGATCCTTCTTTTCAAAAGATCGTCACACCTGGAGATTTTTGCTTGATTTCTGCCCTCTTTTTTTGTTGTTATTATCATAACTTTTCGGCTGTTTTTTTCTTTATATTTCGTCAGTTCACCGGGTCACCTTCAAGGAATATTTCGAAACGAATATTTATTTAATCGACTTGGAAAGAGTGTTTCCTTTTCTTCTTGTTAGTGTAGACTAGCAGTATAGCCCGGCGTTGCTCGGGTGTAATGAAAGCTTTAAAACTAATCCATCGTCCTGGGGCTCAGACTCTTTGGACGTTGGCACAAAAGACTAAAAAGTTTCCAGTTAAAGCGAAACCGTAGAGTGAAAGAAAAATGAATGGATGTAAGTCAAATTTTGATTTCCTGGTATCGATTTATACATATATATAATATCGATTTTCTGCACTATTACAAGAACTGCAACCTTGAAACTTCTGAATATCGTTTCTTATGTCTTTGTCTATGAGTGTATGAAATTTGATTAAAATTGGACCACCGCTTCTATAACCCGATTTTTTCGATAATCGATTTTCGATATTTATCGGAGGTACCTCGACACAAATCCTAGCAAAGAACACTTGCAGATGCTTATAGTACAACTGTGTAAATTTTCAAGAAAATAGGTTCAGCCGTTTCGGAGTCTATAGATAACGGATACACACACACACACACACACACACACACACACACACACACAGAGACACATACACACAGACCAAGTTTCATTTATAAATAAGTTTAGATAAGTTGCGCCAATTTTATAAACTCTAATTTGTAAAACTCGGGGAACAATTGAACACACAATTACGATATCATCAAACCTTTGAAGCAGTCATTTAATCTATAAGACTAGTGATTGAACTAAATATTACTTAAAATTTTATCCTCACGTAACAAGGTTTTAGAGGATAAACACGATGGTTAAGTAAAGTTGGGGGTATAGTAAGTTTAAAATCTTTACCATGGAGACATAGAACTAATAAAAATAAGATGGATGCTAACTGAGAAAAAGAAGACAAGACAAGACATTCCAAAAGTTGTGACGCATTTCACAACACAGGAGAGAAGAAGTCGCAATTTTGAATTTTTAAATATATTTTATGTTTTTCAAATTTTCCTTTGTGCACATGTGTAGTTACAACAACGTAAACTTTACTTATTCTGATGAAGTCCTAAAAGACTAAACGCCTTCAATTAAGTACTTTATGTGATACACACTTGCGCAATCATGTCTTGAAAGAGACATGACTCACTATACAGAAGATTTTCCCGCAAGTAGGTTGCATTACTTCCTGTGGTAGACTGGTTGCTAATCAAGGCAATCTGTTTTGCTATTTAACCCATAACTAGAGGAAGAAGACAAGAAAAATTACATACTTGTTAAGAGGTTGAAAGCGCTTGGAAAGTCAAAAACAATGGAACATTTTTGCATTCCTTATCTCCAGCAAAAAGGATTCATGCAAGAATCTTGAAAAAGAAAAGTTAATAAAGTCCTACCTGTTGGTCGTTTTAATGAAACATGTCTAAATAAAATATTGCTGCCCAAATATATATATATATATATATATATATGTGTGTGTGTGTGTGTGTGTGTGTGTGTGTGTGTGTGTGTGTGTCAGATTAAATAAATTGGAAACATTGCGTCTGCTTATTTTTAATAAAATCCGTTCATACTCACGGATAATCTTTCGCGTATTATAATTGAAAGATGTGAGAAATGAGATGAAGACTTTACACATGTTATTATCATTTTTCTCAAGGTACTCTAGTACTTTCAATCTTCTTCCGAGATCATCTTCAGGGGTGTGGCTTCTGGTAACAAAAAGTGTCATTTCTGGCGTCTTTCAATTATAATACTCGAAAAATTAACTGTGAGTATGAACGGATTTTATTAAAAATAAGCAGACACAGTGTTTGCAATATGTAATCTGATATATATATATATATATATATATATATATATATATATATATATATATATATATATATATGGTGGAAGCAGTTTATCAATCTGACAGGTTTCATTTTTATTAAATCTTCATCAGAGAATGAATTATGGAGAAAAAGAAGAAAGTAATATATGATAAGATAAAGAACAATTAGGAAACGTTTATCAATCTAACTTGTTTCATTTTTATTAAAGCTTCATAAGAGAACGAGATATGTAGAAAAAGAAGAAAGAAATATATGATAAGATAAAGAACAAATAGTAAATGTTTATCAATCTAACATGTTTCAGTTTTATTAAAGCTTCATCAGAGAATGAGATATGGAGAAAAAGAAGAAAGAAATATATGATAAGATAAAGAACAAATAGGAAATGTTTATCAATCTAAAATGTTTCAGTTTTATTAAAGCTTCATCAGAGAATGAGATATGTAGAAAAAGAAGAATGAAATATATGATAAGATAAAGAACAAATAGAAAACGTTTATCAATCTAACATGTTTCAGTTTTATTAAAACTTCATCAGAGAATGAGATATGGAGAAAAAGAAGAAAGAAATATATGATGAAATAAAGAACAAATAGGAAACGTTTATCAATCTAACATGTAAAATGATGGTTCTGAATGGGCATATTTCCAAATCCTTTCACGGGAAAGAGGGTGTCCATCAAGTTATATCCTAGGCCCTATTTTTTTCCTGATCTTCATCAATGATCTTTCTAAGTAGGTATCTATGACACCACCGTCTACTCCTGTCTCAATATGATATCTGCCAGGACTGACGAAGCAAACCACGCTCCTGCTCTTGAAAAGAACCTCCGATCTGTGATGGTTTGGATAATAAATAGACTGTAAAGTCTAAAACTCAGAAAACGAAGCTGCTCTCTTTTAACAATCCTAGAGAAGCTTTCCTATCTACCATTGTTTTGGATCACGCTTGTCTCCCTGAAAGTAATACACTGCGCCTCCTCGGCTTCACTCCCTCAGCCGATCTCAAGCTCAATGACTACATCGAATCAATAGCTATATCTATCGCTAAGAATGTCAGGAATTTTTTCTTGTCAGAATCCATCTTGTACATTTAGAAATCTACCATTTTTCCGTCCATTGAATATTCTTGACATATCTCGTCGGCAGCTCCTGCTATTCATTTCGGATTTCTCGACAAAATCCTAAAGAGGATCTATAATGTAATCGGTCCCGGTTTGGCAACTCCACTTCAGACTTTTTCTCACCTAGGGGATGTGGCTTTCCTTTGTCTTTTTTACAAATATTTTCACAGCTTCTATTCTGACGTGCTTATTTTCTGGTGCAACATCTTCATGATTTTACTCATGTAACTAGATTGGTAAGTGCGTCCCACCCTTTTACCGTCAAAATAGACAAATGCAACCGCCTCTTCTACACTATCATTTTCTTTTTCTTTCACTTTTTTTCACTGTGTAACTCCTTTCTGTATCCTTGCTTCCCTGATAGGTAGAATCTCAAAAAGTTTAAATGCAACGTCAATTCCCATCTTCTCTCTACTTGATTGCTATTCATCTCTTATTCTTTCTTCGACACCCCTTGTACCGTTTTTTCTCTTCCCTCTTTTCTCACTGGGACTCCCTGTGCACCAGTGGCAGTACTGCCTTGCTTAGGGGTAAACAATTTAAAAAAAATTATTAGTAATACCTCAAAGTACTTTCGACATAAAGAAGTATTTTCTTATTTAATTAGCGGACATTTTAAAATCAAATTTTGGTTAATTTTTGTTCGTGTGAATTACGAACAAATTTAAATGTTTGTGTAAACGTACATCTTTTTTATGTTCATAAATACGGGATTTTAGATTTCGAGATGTTTCACCGATGTAAGTGCTTTTATATTGTAAGAGTTTTTTCTTACTAAGTAGAAGCATCTGTATTGGTGTTGGATTTCATTTTTCTTCCCTATTATATCTTCGATTGTCTTAGACGTGGTGGTAAAGATCCTAATATTAGGGATAACTAATTTCTTTGCATTTTTGTAGAAAGTGTATTAGAGAGTAGAATGACGAATTTTGTGTTAATGCTATAGTTGATGCCTAGATCTTTACAATTTTAAGCTGAAGAAACAAACTAGATCCATCATTTGAAAACGTAAAAGAAAACTTCGTTCAGGAGCGAAAACGATCCCAAGACACGACGTGTCCGTGATCAGGAAAAGTGTGAAATATCATAAGAAAACGTTATTCGTGTTGTTTCAATTAACTTTCACAAGTGTGTACGTATTCTGTGTTACGTGATAGTAGATCATGCGACGAATGATTCATGCAAGTAGTACCCGTCTGTTATTGCGCCCTCCTACGAGGAAGGGATTCTTGTTATATATAATTTGCTGCGTGACTTCCGGTAGGCAGTTAGCGGCAGGTAAGGACAACAGGTAGTACGCAATTAAATCCAGCTACGATTCAGGCAAATAAGCAGCGTAACTCTACCGTTCGGGCTTACTTATTTCTATTTACTTATTACTAACACTTGTATACAACAAATCCACAACACCGTAAAAAACCCACCGTTTACTCCTTTTAACTTTCTGTGTAGTCACGTCTTAATTTAATGATTGAATAAGTTCCTTATGATCCCAACAAGAAACCCTAATCCGCAGAAATTCCCCTATTTCCCTGTTAAATATTTGAGCTTAACAACTTTAACAGATTTTTTTCTACGGGAATTGTTTTTATTTAGTTTATATCCTCTTGCGTCTTAACTACCAAGTAGAGTTTGTTCATGACGAAGAATAATGAATGAAACTTGAGTCATATCAAAGAAGATACGCTAGAGTAAGAGCAATCGATCGAAAAAGGATATCAATGATAAATCTTATTAACTACAAACTATATATCTAAAAATAATTTTGCTCTGACAATATAAAATTATGTGCTACAATATCTGTGGTTGAAGCTATAAAAGTGCGTACAAAATAATTCAAATTTAGCATTAATTAACCTATAGTCAAAATAACCAAAGTCAAACAACCAAACAATAAATTATTTGATATCCTCGGCCATTTTCAAAATATTTCTCAATATTGTTAAAAAAAAACAACATTTTTTCTGAAAAAAAGTTAAGATATTTTTAGGTTGTCCCAAAAGTTCGTAAACACTTGCGAAATGGATCTATCTGGTCCAGCACAATCGAGACAAGCGATTGGTTCAGAAAAGGCAAGAGACACCTTCGGTTCCAAAACAAGATCGATTCGGCAAGAACGTCATGTTGTGCGTTTGGTGGAACTTTGAAGGAATCGTGCATTTTGAGTTGGTTCCGAATGGTCGTGCCATCAGTGCCGAACTTTACTGTCAGCAACTTGAGCGGGTCTAAGAAAAGTTGAAGCAAAAGTACCCGGCTCTGATCAACCGAAAGCGCACTTTGATGCAGCAGGACAATGCCAAGCCACACACCGCCAGGAAGACCAAAGACAAGTTTGAAGAGCTGGACGGCGTTGAGGTTCTGCCACATCCAGCCTACAGTCCTGACTGTGCTCCATCAGATTATGGCCTTTTCCGCTCAATGCAACACTTTCTGAAGGGCCGCCAATTCGACTCGTTTAATGAAGTCGAGGAAGCGTGTCAAGAATTCTTTGATTCGAAGCCGGCTGAATGGTACTTTGACCAGATCCAAAAGCTTGCAGATCGATGGCGGAAAGTCATGGAAAATGATAGTCTTTATTTTGAGCAATAATTTTTTTGTTTTTGCGAGTAAAATTTCAATTTTTTGCAAGTGTTTTCTGGTAACCTTAGATTACTTGGAGAGTAAAATTTCAATTTTTTGTAAGTGTTTACGAACTTTGGGGACAACCTAATAATATTAGTACAATGACAAAAATGTCAATAAAATGGGAACAATTCTGCAAACAATGTCAATCATTTAAATGATTATAATATCTTCCCTCATAAATATTGACAGAGCCTGAATGATGACGGAGTGTACAACGGTCGAAACGTCGTGAATATTGCAATACAGATGAGGACAAAAGTCCAAGTAATGTAAATAATTAGAAATATAGACAGATCTCGAAGACGGCCGGCGTGTACAACGGCCGAAGCGTCGTGAATATTGCAATACAGATGAGAACAAAAGTCCAAGTAATGTAAATAATTAGAAATATAGACAGATCTCGAACACGGCCGGCGTGTACAACTGTCGAAGCGTCGTGAATATTGCAATACAGATGAGGACAAAAGTCCAAGTAATGTAAATAATTAGAAATATAGACAGATCTCGAAGACGGCCGGCGTGTACAACGGCCGAAGCGTCGTGAATATTGCAATACAGATGAGGACAAAAGTCCAAGTAATGTAAATAATTAGAAATATAGACAGATCTCGAAGACGGCCGGCGTGTACAACGGCCGAAGCATCGTGAATATGCCAACAAAGATAAGAACAACAGTCCGAACAATGTAAAAAGGTATATAATTACAATACCTCATCTCGGAAATATAGACAATTCCTGAAGAATACCTGTGTCTACAACGGCCGAAACACCGTTAATATGGCAACAAAGATGAGGACAACAGTCCGATATAAATAATTACGATATCTCATTTCAGAACTATGGACAGACAAATCTATCTACCTATCTATTGTTTTATCTGTCTGTGCAAACTCCCAAGCTGTCGATTTTAAAAGGTTTCTTAAATTTCATAAATATAGAAAAATATTAAATATGCTGAAAACTTGTAAAATAGAAAACGAATTTAAGCGTTCGATTTTGATAAAAAAGAAATGCATTCAAAGGTAGAAATAAATCCTGATTTAAATCTTTTATAAAAATTGAAAAAAAAAAGAAAATATTAGACTGAAAATGGTCACGATTTCCCAGCAATGTCCATCACGTATGGCTTTGTTTATGGCCTGAAGGTCCATCAATCCCAAAACATTCTCTTGTACATTTCTATTCCATTCCAGATCCCGGCTGAGTGGCCGTTTCCATTGGCTTTTATGGTTGCGAGCCACTAAACATCTTCGGGAAATGCTTTGAAATCGAGCGTGTTAAGGTCTTTTGTCGAGTCGACATGTCGTAAGGCTCAGAACGTGTAAAAAGCGAAAAAAAAAACCAGAGAGAAAAAGAGTAATGGACGAAGAGTCATTTTTTAGACCCCCCCCCCACCCGCCTGTACAAAGTCCTAAGGCGAGAAAAACTGATAGGAAGATGAAAAGTTGCATTGTTTGAAATAGAAAAGAAACAGAGATAATAGATGTATTGGGCTTTTTCTTTTTTGAGGGAGCATGAGTCAGTGTTATATATATATAAACCTGCTTCTCAAAATAACTTTCATCAGTAAAACTAATGCAAAAACAACACTCTTGGTGCCAAAAACTATCCCAACTCAATACTATATATATATATATATATATATATATATATATATATATATATATATTTATATATAAGGAAAGAAATGACAAATAAGAAAGTAACCCGGCGTTATTACTATTTTGGGATGTTTGGTTGTACGAGAGGAAAAAAAACAAATGAATTTCTCGTGAAAATGTTGGCTACGTTTTCAATAACCTAAAGAAAAAAATCAGATACATTTTTTTTTATTTCGAAAAGCCTGACTAGCCAGTAGCTAACTTTATCAAGATGTAGATGCATTAACGTGTTTTGATGAAAGAAAGTTCGGAGTGCTGCTACAAAAAGAAAACTACAACACATATTAATTCGACATTTAATCTCCTTCGAAATAGTCCCCACACAAGCATTCGGGAAACTACTTGTAAATAATGACCAGCTGGTTCGTTTTATTTTCTTGGATTTCTTCAGCGTTTTAAAATCTTGTTCGATCCTGGGCATGACGGTAAAATGTGTCCGGCAGCAAGGTCTCTGATCGAGAGGTTGTGAGGAGCATGGAACCACCTCTTAATTGCTGTTGCTCTCAAGTCCACATTGACCCGGAGTGGTAGCACCTGTTAATGTTCCAGCTAAGGACAAATAGTTAATCCTCAAACTGGGGTCAAAACACTATGAAAGTATAAAAATACGCTTTTATAGAAATATCTACATAAAAATAGACTTTTATAGAAATATCTACATAAGAATATACTTTTATAGAAATATCTACATAAAAATAGACTTTTATAGAAATATCTACATAAGAATAGACTTTTATAGAAATATCTACATAAGAATAGATTTTTATAGAAATATCTACATGAAAATAGACTTTTATAGAAATATCTACATAAAAATAGACTTTTATAGAAATATCTACATAAAAATAGACTTTTATAGAAATATCTACATAAGAATAGACTTTTATAGAAATATCTACATAAAAATAGACTTTTATAGAAATATCTACATAAGAATAGACTTTTATAGAAATATCTACATAAAAATAGACTTTTATAGAAATATCTACATAAAAATAGACTTTTATAGAAATATCTACATAAGAATAGACTTTTATAGAAATATCTACATAAGAATAGACTTTTATAGAAATATCTACATAAAAATAGACTTTTATAGAAATATCTACATAAGAATAGACTTTTATAGAAATATCTACATAAAAATAGACTTTTATAGAAATATCTACATAAAAATAGACTTTTATAGAAATATCTACATAAGAATAGACTTTTATAGAAATATCTACATAAAAATAGACTTTTATAGAAATATCTACATAAGAATAGACTTTTATAGAAATATCTACATAAAAATAGACTTTTATAGAAATATCTACATAAAAATAGACTTTTATAGAAACATCTACATAAGAATAGACTTTTATAGAAATATCTACATGAGAATAGACTTTTATAGAAATATCTACATAAGAATAGACTTTTATAGAAATATCTATATAATAATAGACTTTTATAGAAATATCTACATAAGAATAGACTTTTATAGAAATATCTACATAAAAATAAACTTTTATAGAAATATCTACATAAGAATAGACTTTTATAGAAATATCTACATAAGAATAGACTTTTATAGAAATATCTACATAAGAATAGACTTTTATAGAAATATCTACATAAAAATAAACTTTTATAGAAATATCTACATAAGAGTAGACTTTTATAGAAATATCTACATAAGAATAGACTTTTATAGAAATATCTACATGAGAATAGACTTTTATAGAAATATCTACATAAGAATAGACTTTTATAGAAATATCTACATAAAAATAGACTTTTATAGAAATATCTACATAAGAATAGACTTTTATAGAAATATCTACATAAGAATAGACTTTTATAGAAATATCTACATAAGAATAGACTTTTATAGAAATATCTACATAAGAATAGACTTTTATAGAAAAATATACATTTTTGAAAGAAAAATATTAACAACAAAATATTTTTGAAAGAAACATTATTACCATAATACATTTTTGAAGAAAAAAATTATTCTCAGCCAAACATTTTTGAATACAAAACTAGAAGGCGTTTTCCGTTTTCTAAAATAAATAAAAAATAATAAAAAAAAGGTCATTAAAATCTGACTAAACCAACCTCACTATAGTCAGTTAAGTGCCATACGTGAGACACGCTTGGGCGATCATGTCTCGAAAGAAACATGACTGACTGGGGAGAAGATTATCCCGCAGTAGGTTGCCATTGCTTTCTGTGGTGGGCTGTTTGCCAAACAAGGCTACAGACCCCAATCTGTTCTGTTATTTAACCCATAACTGGAGGGAAGAGACTGATTAATACCTTTCCCAAGGGTATTTGCGCGTAAGTGAATACAAGGAATTCGAACTCGGCTTCCCGATTTCTCGTTCCGAGCCGATATCCACTGCACCACAACGCACATCTCACTATAACCAAACATTAAAAAAATATCTTAACATTCCACGTTTTTGGCATTAAATAATCCACAATGGTGTTGATATGCCTTTAAGCAAAACTCAAACTCAAACTGACAATCTTGTTCCTTAGAAGTTGAATTTGATTTTTGGAAAGGATAAAAGGTCGTAAGGTGCGATATTTGGGAAATACGGGGTGGTGAGGAGACTGCGTAATGTTGTAGACGTGCGAAAAGCTGATACACAAGCGACGGTCACTTATGGTCCCTCTGTGGTGGGTTCAGAAATGTACACTCGGTATTTACCCGAGCCTCCACACTAAGGCGGGATGTGGCCGATTTTTACCTGGGCCTGCCGAGCTTACAGGATGTGCGTTGTAGTGCAGTGGATATCAGCTCGGAACGACACATCGGAGAGCCAAGTTCGAATTCCAGTTGAATTCCTTGCATTCATTTACGCACAAATACACTTGGGAAAGATACTAATCCGTACTCTTCCCTTCAGTCATGGGTTAAAAAATAAAACAGATTGGGATCTATAGCCTTGGCTGGCAACCACTCTACTGCAGAAAACAATGGCAACCTACTGAGGAATAATCTTCTGCCCAGTCAGTCATGTTTCTTTCGAGACATGATCGCCCAAAGCGTGTATTACTTATGATCTGAATATAACAGTTGAAAGCATGATTGAGGCTTCTACTGAGCATAAATTGGGGAACCGGTTTTATATTGTTATGAAGTAATAAACTGATCCTCCACTAATTACTACTTAATGATATAATACGTCTCTTCCCCATCTAGCTATGAGTCAAATAATAGGACAGATTGGGTTTCATAGCCTTGGCTTGCAACCAGTCTACCACAGAAAGCAATGGCAACCTACTGCGAGATAATCTTCTGCTCAGTCAGTCATGTCTCTTTCGAGACATGATCGCCCAAAAACGTGTATCATGTATGGCACTTAACTGACTGACCGAGCATACGCACTCGGAATGCCCTACGGTAAAAATCGGGTAAACGTTCCCCATATACCCTGTATAATTGGAGTCGGGTTTTTGTCTGCTTTTCATTAGACGAGACTCTAACCTTCGTCATAGCCTCGTCTATCTTTCACTTTGCCTTGAAGGCAGAGTCCGACAAAATCGAACTAGTGAGTTGATCACGCTTAGAGATGAGCACACGCTACACACTTTCCTTCTGAGAACTGTTATAAATAACAGAAATGAGCTAGAACATTTCTAATTGCGCATGAGCGCCCAACGCCAATCTGTGTGAAGGGGATTCACTCTGCGTAATTTTGATCTGTTACCTAATGTTTGCGCTAGTAAAAAGTTTCAAATCATCATTCGCGTACTGCTGTGCGTGACAGATTATACACTCTCTCCCAGAATGGTCTTGGATATGACGATAAACTACATCCGGCAGCAAAGCCCCCGATTGTGAGGTTGTGAGAAGCATAGAACCACCTTTTAACTTCTGTTGTTTCCATGTTCAATCTGACCCGGACTGGTAGTACCTGTTAGGGTCCCAGATATAGACAAATAGTTTATTCCCAAACTGGGGTCAAAACACTATGAAAGTATAAAAATAGACTTTTATAGAAAAATATACATTTTTGAAAGTAAAAAATATTACCAACAATACATCTTGAAAGCAAAATAAAAGATAATCATAAAAAAATATTTTCATCTCAATCTGACTAACTAAACATTAAAAAATATCTAACTAAACATTAATCAGTCAGTTAGTTAAGTGCCATACGTGATACACGCTTGGGCGATCATGTCTCGAAAGAGACATAACTGACTGGGCAGAAGATTATCCCGCAGTAGGTTGCCATTGCTTTCTGCGGTAGACTGGTTGCCGACCAAGGCTATAGAACCCAATCTGTCCTGTTATTTGACTCATAGGTAAAGGGAAAAGAAATCTATTATATTATTATGTAGTAATTAGTGGGGGATCGGTTTCCTATTGTTATGAAGTAATAAACTGATCCTCCACTTTATGAACAATATAAGCCTTAATCATTATTTCAAATATTATATTCAGTCAGTCAGTTAAGTGCCATACGTGATACACGCTTGGGCGATCATGTCTCGAAAGAGACATGACTGACTGGGCAGAAGATTATCCCGCAGTAGGTTGCCATTGCTTTCTGCGGTAGACTGGTTGCCGATCAAGGCTATAGAACCCAATCTGTCCTGATATTTAACCCATAACTAGAAGGAAGAGACAGATTAATACCTTTCCCAAGGGTATTTGCGCGTAAGTAAATTCAATGGATTCAACTGGAAGACGACCGAGTTCGGAAAATGAGAATAGCCGGTTTTTATATGAAAACGACTGGTTTCTACTTTGCATTGGTCTCAGCTTATATAGTGCGAAAATAGATTTTTAAATAAAAGTTCTTTTAAAGAAGCCAGGAGCAAGGATAAAGTTTTAGCCGCAGAATATAAACCTACGTGATCAGCACAGCTGCACTTGGGGTGCAAGCGTGCAAAAGAACTATACTATAGGCAGATTATATAAACACACAACCCACAAAAGAGATGCACAGTTTGTCTCAGACATCGCACACTAGGATGTAATATTAACGTTCGGAGGAAGGCCCAAGTTCCACACACGATACCCGATTGTATTGAATAAACAGGAAATGTTAAGTTGCGTGTTCACATTTGTAATGTAAGACGTTATGTCTTATTTAAATTATTTACATTGTTCGGACTGCTGTCCTCGTCTTTGTTGTCATATTCAACACATTTCGGCTGTTATTAATATGGCTGAAACATTTTCCCAAGCCAAAGTTTCATCAGCAAAAGATTATGACGATTGTCTGTTGGTCTGCAATTGGTGTTATCCACTACAGCTTTCTGGAAGCTAATCAGAGCTTCAAAGCAGAGTTTTAGTGCAATTAACTTTGTAAAATGCACGCATGCCTGCAAAAGAATAAGACCTGCATTAGTAAATCGACGTGGGTTTACATCTGCTCTACGATAATGCGAGGCCGAATGTTGCAAGAATGATTTGCGAAAGTTCACAGACTTGGGATACGTGAGTTTACCAATTCTTTTATATTCTTCTGATATTTCACCCGCTGATTATCATATCTAAAGCAATTTAGCACACGTATATAAGGTAAAACTATTAGGTCCGAACCAGAAATGGAATCAGCTTTTAAGGTTTTCGTTGCATCTCAGCCATAACATTTACAAACAAGGAATAAATAATCTCGTAGATCGACGGCAGAAAAGAAAAGGAAAAGTAAAAGATAGATAGATAGATAGATAGATAGATAGATAGATAGATAGATAGATAGATAGAAAATGAACAGTCTTAGATAGATAGATAGATAGATAGATAGATAGATAGATAGATAGATAGATAGATATGAACAGACTGAGATAGATAGATAGATAGATAGATAGATAGATAGATAGATAGATAGATAGATATGAACAGACTGAGATAGATAGATAGATAGATAGATAGATAGATAGATAGATAGATATGAACCAACTGAAAGAGATAGATAGATAGATAGATAGATAGATAGATAGATAGATATGAACAGACTGATTTAGATAGATAGATAGATAGATAGATAGATATGAACAGACTGAAAGAGATAGATAGATAGATAGATAGATAGATAGATAGATAGATAGATATGAACAGACTGAAAAACATAGATAGATAGATAGATAGATAGATAGATAGATAGATAGATAGATAGATAGATATGAACAGACTGAAAGCGAGTAGATAGATAGATAGATAGATAGATAGATAGATAGATAGATAGATAGATAGATAGAATAGATATGAAACAGACTAAAGATAGATAGATAGATAGATAGATAGATAGATAGATAGATAGATATGAACAGACTAGGATAGATAGATAGATAGATAGATAGATAGATAGATAGATAGATAGATAGATAGATAGATATGAACAGACTGAAAGACATAGATAGATAGATAGATAGATAGATAGATAGATAGATAGATATGAACAGACTGAAAGCGATAGATAGATAGATAGATAGATAGATAGATAGATAGATAATGAACAGAAAGATATATATGTATATGTTGTGAGATCTACATCATTGTATATTATAATGTACTTGACTGAGTGTACATATAATCATGCGATATAGAGAACAGCATCTGGATCTAGAATCTCAGTTGTAGTTGCAGTTTACAGTGGAGAGTAATCATAGAGATCCTTTACAGGTATCGAAGAGTTCCGACAGATACCGAAGTTACCCAGAGAGCAGCGCTGAGCTTCACCAGGGCCTCCGCTATATTAACCATTGGTTAATATAGCGGAGGCTTCACTCGGCTAGAATAAATTACCGGGATATACTTTTTTCAACGATTTCACTTCAGGACTTGTAAATATTTATTTCTACTAATAGTATTCCTGAATTGAATAACCCGCGTTCCAGTTTGTATATTACGGCAAATATAAGCCTCTTTTTATCTCCATACCGGTTATTGTTGTCCATTATATATATATATATATATATTGATTGTTTAATTACTTAGTTTCTGGTCATAATAAGATTAGACCAGTGCACATTTGTATTAAAAAGTGTTTAATACAATTATATTGTGGAACTTTTTAATATTTTCCATTTGTAAACGAGTTAATACGCGACCTAGGTTTCTACCATGAGTGGTGTCTCCAGGCGTTTCGCAATAAGAACATTGACGTCACGGTGATTTATTTATTTTTTTTTATTTTTTGAACGCTTACGTGACGGTGTTTTTTGTTTTTTTGTTTTCTTTTGAACGCTCACGTAACGGGGAAGTTTTGAACGCGTAGTTTTTAAACTTACAAGGAATGATGGCATTTTCATCCATGGTTGTAGGAACCTAAGAGATTTATATATATATATATATATATATATATATATGTGTGTGTGTGTGTGTGTGTGTGTGTGTGTGTGTGTGTGTGTGTAAATTCAGATAATATTTAGTGTGTGGAATAGCTA
>JBBBDQ010001027.1:2057500-2110000 GCA_037127315.1 Ascarosepion bandense
GATAGATAGATAGATAGATAGATAGATAGATAGATAGATAGATAGATAGATAGATAGATAGATAGATAGATAGATGAACAGGTCAGTGATGATAGATAGATAGATAGATAGATAGATAGATAGATAGATAGATAACAGGCTGTGTGATAGATAGATAGATAGATAGATAGATAGATAGATAGATAGATAGATAGATAACAGGCTGTGTGATAGATAGATAGATAGATAGATAGATAGATAGATAGATAGATAATAGGCTGTGTGATAGATAGATAGATAGATAGATAGATAGATAGATAGATAGATAGATAGATAAATAGAGACAGATAGATAGATAGATAGATAGATAGATAGATAGATAGATAGATAGATAGATAGATAGATAGATAGATGTATATATTGTGATGATAGATAGATAGATAGATAGATAGATAGATAGATAGATAGATAGATAGATAGATAGATAGATAACAGGCTGTGTGATAGATAGATAGATAGATAGATAGATAGATAGATGAACAGGCTGTGATGATAGATAGATAGATAGATAGATAGATAGATAGATAGATAGATAGATAGATAGATAACAGGCTGTGTGATAGATAGATAGATAGATAGATAGATAGATAGATAATATACTAGGATGATTATTAAATTGAGAAAAGAATAACTGCAATGAATTTGACTGCTCTCAAGAGTGAAAATATAAAACTAGAAAGAGCAAACCTCCACCAAGGCAATACCGATATCATCCCAGCGATTAGCAAGATATGATTATTAAAATAACTGCAATGAATTCGACCGCTCTCAAGAGTGAAAATACAAAAAATGCAAAACGAACTTAAAAAGAAACAAGGGAAGTAATTTAGTATTTAAAAGAATCTAGGAGTGTTAATTCAGTATTTGAAATTTGAAAGGCAAAAAATAAATTATAGCAGCAAAGCCTGAAAAATAACCCCGATACCTTATACCGTACCGGATCAAACTCCAAATCTAATCAGTTTGTCACCCGAATGCATCCAGTTGGTTTTGAAATATCAAATGTAAAATGCCTTTATTCTTTTTAACTGTTACAAAATCACACAGGAAAACTGAATCGAAAAACGAAATGGCTAAGCCAAAAGTAAATCGAAAAAAAAAAAAAAAAAAACAGATGAACTTTCTTCTATGGTACCAAGATTTTCTGAATTCAAACGCACAACCAGACACATTTTGCAGTTCAAATGGCTAGATATAACCATACGTTCTATTCTAACAGTTTCTTCTTACGCACTTATCGCTTAAGAAACACTCTTTCTCGTCAACTTCGACCTTCAAAAATTTGAATGAAATGGCAACAGTTATCTTCTGTTTACTTAATTCCTATTCTTTTATTGTTCTCTCTCCTTAATTATGGTTTCTTCTTCTCGTATTATTATAAGTCCTATGCTAACAGTTTCTTCTCTCGCTTGTGGAACTCTCTTCCGGCTTCTTGCTTTCTACTAAACTTCGATCTTTAACGATTTAAATGCAATATCAATCATTATCTACTGTCTTATTAATTCCTGTTCTTTTATTGTTCTCTCTCCTTAATTATGGTTTCTTCTTCTCGTATTATTATAAGTCCTATGCTAACAGTTTCTTCTCTCGATTGTGGAACTCTCTTCCGGCTTCTTGCTTTTTACTCAACTTTGATCTTCAAAAATTTAAATGCAATGTAAATCGTTAGCTACTGTCTTTTAAATTCCTGTTCTTTGATTGTTCTCTCTCCTTAATTATGGTTTCTTCTTCTCATATTATTATAAGTCCTATGCTAACAGTTTCTTCTCTCGCTTGTGGAACTCTCTTCCGGCTTCTTGCTTTCTACTCAACTTTGATCTTCAAAAATTTAAATGCAATGTAAATCGTTAGCTACTGTCTATTAAATTCCTGTTCTTTTATCGTTCTCTCTCCTTAATTATGTTTTCTTCTTCTCATATTGTTATAAGTCCTATGCTGATAGTTTCTTCTCTCGCTTGTGGAACTCTCTTCAGGTGTTTTGCGTCCAAGATAACTTTGGTCTTCAAAAATTTAAATGCATTCATAATCTTTATATTCCGTCTTCTTAATTCCTGTTCTTTTATTATTATTTTTTTCTTTTAATAATGTTTACATTTCCCCGTATTCCTCCCATATAAGGGTTTAATAACATAAAAAGTAAATTATTATAGTAAAGTTTTGTAATTTGCTTGAAGCATTGTGTATGTTAGATATATGGTTAGGTCTTGAAGGCTGTCACAATGCGTTTAGTAAAATAAAGGAAAGTAATGAAGTTGTTGGGTATTACCTTTTTATTATATATTAATATTTCGAGATCAAAATCTCATCTTCAGAATGGCAGAGGAGCGTGTGTCTGTCCGAGTGAGTCCGTGTCTTTCAAGGAATGGCCATTTCTGGCTGCTGCTGGTGCTGCTGTCATTAATTTTACTGTGTGTTTGTGTGTGTAAGTGTGTTAGAGCATGTATGTGCGTGCGTGTGTGTATGTTTATGGTATATGTGTGATTTACAGTTGGGACCTTTTTTTGGTCTGATGATGTCAGTCTGCTTTAATGTGTGGTTTATCTAAGTGTGACCTGACCGTTAGTTTGACTTTTGACCGGGTTGAAAAGCATCTATTTTATTACTGTTGTTTTATCTATCTGATTTATCTGGTGGTGTGTGCGTGTCCGTGACTGTGTCATGTGTGCGTGTTTATGTGCGTGTAGTTCTTGCAATTTATTCTAAATTATTATGTTTTAATCGTAATAATACGAGAATTCTTTCATTTCTTTATATCACGGTTACAAAATCTTACAAGGACACCCATAAATATAAAGTCATATATCCAACTGAATGGTCATATGAAGAATACACATCCGCCCGTGCATTGAACACTGCTGCCATATATGTTCAGGTGCTCCTGCTATCCACCTCGGTGTCCTTGACAAAATCCAACGGAGAATCTGTAATGTGATCGATCTTGACTTGGATACTCAGATACAGTCACTTTCTCACCGGCGCAATGTGGCTTCCCTGTGTCGCTTCTACAAATACTTTCACGGCTTCTACTCCGATGAACTTAGCTCACTGGTGCCTCCTATATATAAATTTAATATAAATTTACTCGAGCAACAAGATTAGCAACTAGGTCCCACCCTTTTACTGTGAAACCAATAAAATGTAAACGCAAATTCTACTGCAACAGCTTCTTTTCTCGCACTTCCCGCCTGTAGAATTCCCGTCCGATTACTTGCTTTCCCGACAGCTACAATCTCCAAGAATTTAAATGTAAAGTCAATAGTCATCTCCTATTTCACTAACCTGCATCCTCACTCTCATGCTCCTTTCTCCGTCCACTCCCCTCTCATCAGTATTCTCATATTTCTCTTACTCACTTCCTGTCACCCCCTATAACCTGTAACTCTTTCTCATAACTTTCCTCCTATGTAACCCCTTGCAAAACAGTGGCAGTAAAATGCCTTCCTTGGGGCGTTATGATTATAAAAAAAATTTCTATACATTTATATTCCAGAGAATGTAAATAAATCTAGAAGACAAGCATGTGTAACTAATCAATATTCATCGACTGATTGATTCATTTTCTACGGTTTATCAACAGACCAGAAATTGTTATGTAAATATATAGTGGGGGATCAATTTTATATTACAATCAATATACAAATTGATCCCCCACTTTATGGCCAAAGTCATCCTTCTCTTACTCACTTCCTGACACCCCCTATAACCTGTCACTATCTTAAAAACTTTCCTTCTACGTAATGCAGCCACTTTCCCATCGTCGAAATGTGGCCTCCCTTTGTCGGTTCTATCAATACTTTCATGGCTTCTGCTCAGACGAACTTAAGTCACTGATGCCTCCTCAACAGGTGTTTACTCGTGCAACCAGACTGGCTACTGGGTACCACCGATTCACAGTCAGGTTAGCCAAATGCAGACGACAATTCTACTCCTGCAGCTTCTTCTCTCGCACTTCCCGCCTGTGGAACTCACTCCCATATTCTTGCTTTCCTGACGGCTACAACCTCCAGAAATTTAAATGCAAATTCAGTACTCATCTGCTAACCACTGGACTCTAGCTCTCTCCCCTCCCCTGTATAACCTTCCCTTTCTCTCCACCTATGTATCTGTCATCGCACCTGCTTTCTCAGCTTTCTATTGTTCCTTTCTAACTAGTTTGTACTCCTCACTCTTTTCTAATTAATCTTTTTTACATTTATGTAGCCCCCTGCACATCAGTGGCATTTCCGCCCTGGTCGGGGTGAAATGATTAAAAAAAAAAATCCCCTGCAAAACAGTGGTAGTAAAATGCCTTTCTGGAGACCATATGATTATAACCACCCACCCACAAAAAAACAAAAAAAAAACACTTTCTCTTTACTTTATATTCTTCTAATCCGAACAAATATTTTGTAATATTTTTACATCATTGTTCTAGCGAACTTACAAGTTCTTTCTTCGTTAAAAATGACTCAGTGGAGAAATTGTCTGCATTGTCTTTTTCCTGAACGCTAATTAAAGATGCTTTGTCGTATTTTTACGTTTAGGATATTAGAACTCACCATAAAATGAGACAAAATCACCAGACAATCACTTAATTGCACTATGGCTTACGGTCATATCAAGTTAGTTAAGCAACGTTGAGCCTGGTCAGTACTTAGATGGGTGACCGCTTGGGAATACCAAGCGGTGTAAGCGTTTATTGACGGATGTGCGTTATGGTGCGGTGAATATCGGTTCAGAAAGAGAAATCGGTGAGCCGAGTTCGAATTCCAGTTGAACGCCCTGCATTCACTTACGCGCTAGTACCCTTGGGAAAGGTATTAATCTGTACCTTCCCTTCAGTTATGGGTTAAATAACAGCGTAGGATTTGGGACCCTGCTCTTAAACAAATCCCAATGAGACTTTCTCCGTCGGGATGGAAGCCGGCTCAACCCGACTAGGGTGAATGTGGTTGACATATATACATACATACATACCTTAATTACACTGTGTACAAACATGGCCAGAAAACATTCACCGGATTCGGAAATAATAAATATTGCTCTAAGAAAGATCTTCCTATTATAAAAAAAAATATTTTACACACTGTGAAGTAGAGAAGACAAAACAAAAATATATTAATAATCGTTGTATAATTTCATTTGCCAGTATATAAAAATAGTCAAACCAATACATAATAAACATGACCTGAAGACTGTCACCGCTGGGTGTTGTCTTCAATGTCCACGTCGCTTTTCAATCAGTTTTGATCATGGTTGATTATTACTGAGAGAATATTGTAAATACTCCTTCTTCTTCAATGTTCAGTGTCCCTTCAAGATGTAGGTGATCATGGCCCTCCAAATCATCATGTCCCTTGTAGCATTTAACAACCCTTCTGTCTCTCTTTCCCTCTTTCCCTCTACACGTCCCGTGGGCATCAGATTCTCCAAGCTGTCTTTCTTAACTACATTTCCCAGAAACTTCAGCTGCCTTTCCTTGATGCTAAATATAAGTTTCCCTTTTGTGTCCATCCTCTCCAAATCCTCGTCGTTGCTCATGTGTTCCGTCAATATCCTCAGCAGCCTTCTGTAGAACCACCTTTTGGTTGATTCAAGTTTTTTTTTTTTGTCTAATAACAGACCAGGACTCTCGTCTTTGTTTCCAGCGAAATCTCTTTTGTCTCTCAATACGCTATTTAGCTTCTGGGATGCGTCCTTGGCCATACCAATACACCTCCACATCACAGTGTCCAAATTTCTATCCTCAGTTAAGAGACATCTCAGGAATTTGAATTTCCGTCCCTACTTAGATTTGGCATTTTCGGGTACCTTTTTTGGGGTACTTTTTCGGGTACCTTTTTTGGGGTACTTTTTTTACTGATTACTAACCAGCAATAATACAGTTATGTACAAAATTAATCGTATTAAAACTCTTAGAAATCCTTGAAACATTTAGTATTAAAACGAATAGCCCAATCATAAACAAAAGAGCATAACTAAATTAATAATACCTACCCATGTCCAGCATACAACAAACTTGAAGCTGCACATTCTAAGGTTCCCTAACAACATAACCGTACCCAATTTACTAAAAGACGACAATACAATAAGCAAAATATTAAGAAATGTAAGGCCACCCTAACTACGATATCGAAGATGGTTCGTAAATCGAATATACAGTTCTTCTACCAATTTTCTACGTATATCGCATGGTTTCACGTTCATCTTTGACGAGATTGTCCAGCATTCGGCAGGATTCGGCTTGATTAGAACCTCGTTTAGACTGGAGGTCATTCGTGGTCGAGCGGTCTAAGACGTTGCCAAATCAAATGGTAGCTTCCCCTATGTAGATAGGGGTCGCAGGTTCGAATCCTGTCGAATGACACACATTTCCGTAATAAAAATTTATCGTAAATAATCAGGCCAGTAGATATAAATATACAATACTGTTTAATTAAAAACAAAATCTCTACTTAAATACGAGTATCGATAAAAAATATTGTTCAAACAATTTCAATTGTCGGTTTTTTTTATAACCAAGTTTCGTTAAAATTCTTTAATTTCCGTAACATGTTTATATATATAGCAGTATAGCCCGAAGTTGCTCGGGTGTAATGAAAGCTTTAAAACTAATCCTGGAGCTGAGACTCAGCCTAAAGAATATTTGTGTGAAGTTTGGTGCAAATCGGATAAAAATTGTGGATTTGTATAAAGGACATACAGACAGATAAACACGCACACACAAACATCTTGCCTTATATATATATATATATATATATATATATATATGTGTGTGTGTGTGTGTGTGTATTATCGATTTTCTGCACTACTGTAAGAACAGACATACTGGTAGATAAGCAGACACACACAAACACACACACATCTTGCCTTATATATATAGATATATATATATATATTATCGATTTTCTGCACTATTGTAAGAACTGCAACCTTGAAACTTCTGAATATCGTTTCTTATGTCATTGTCTATGAGTGTATCAAATTTGATAAAAATCGGACCACTCCTTCTATACCCCGATTTTTTCGATTATTGGCTGTTTTTTTTTTTGTGCTATTACGTTTCGGCATTCCACTCCAGTTTTTAGGCTTTTATGGCGTTTCGTTTCTTTTCTTCTGACGAATTTCATTTTTCCATTGACTAAAGTCGACGGTTAAGTTTGAAAATTCTTTTACCAAACAATGGTGACATTATACGCCTTCAGCCCAAGAGCCCAATTCTTGAATGGGATCATTTTTATGCATACATACACTACCAGCCATAATTATTAGGCCAGCCAGTTTTTTAAAGAATATGATGTATTTCATACTAATTTTAGTATTTATTGCCAAGTGGATAATTCTAAATGAAAACAGATTTGTTCTTTTACAAGGCAAATAGCGAGAATTTATCTATCGCACCCTGTGCATTTGCTATATATATATATATATATATATATACTACCGGTCATAATTATTAGTCCATCCCAGATTTTTTTTAAAGAAATAATGTATTTCATACTATGTTTACTATTTATTACCAAGTGGATGATTCTAAATGAAAATAGTATGGTTCTTTGTTATTATAACTTTGCTAAACTTTACAAGGCAGCCAGGAAACCTTTGCGTTAGCCAGCCAATAAGAAGTAGAGACTAACATGGGGAAGAGTGCAAGAAAATTGAACACCAGAACAGTTCATCAAATGCACATGTTATTGTGCAGTATTGACAAAATTGCACCTCGGCGTAGTGTAATGGTAGCAAGCTCGTCTCGCTAGAATCATTATAACTGAGTAGTGAGTTCGATTCTCACTGGGTACCCCTTACCTTCGGCCGTGTGTTACTTCTAAGTTACGCTTAGAAAATCACTTTCCTCTAAGTGTAGGGGTTGGGCGTAGAGCTAACAACACAGCTCCATAAAAAGAACAGTTTGTTACGGAAACTGCAAAAACGCTGCTCTACACAACATTAAGTGTAAGGAAAAGTTTATTTATTAACAAAAGAACCATTCTACTTTCATTTAGAATTATCTCAGTCAGTCAGTTAAGTGCCATACGTGATACACGCTTGGGCGATCATGGCTCGAAAGAGACATGACTGACTGGGCAGAAGATTATCCCGCAGTAGGTTGCCATTGCTTTCTGCGGTAGACTGGTTGCCGACCAAGGCTATAGAACCTAATCTGTCCTATTATTTAACCCATAACTGGAAGGAAGAGACGGATTAATACCTTTCCCAAGGGTATTTGCGCGTAAGTGAATGCAATGAATTCGGCTGGTATTCGAACTCGGCTCCCCGATTTCTCGTTCCGAGCCGATATCCAATGCACCACAACGCACATCTACTTGGCAATAAATACTAAAAATATTGTGAAATACTTAACTTTTTTCAAAGCCTGGGATGACTTAATAATTATAATTGATAGTGTACATACATACATACATACATACATACATACACTACCGGCCAGAATTATTAGGCAAACACAGTTTTTTTTTTTTAAGAAATTATGTACTTCATACAATTTTTAGTATTTGTTACCAATAATATTGCCGAATCACCCTAAATTTTTTTCATTCTTTCATTGATGAAACTGCAATTTAGGTAATTATTAAATATTTATAAATTCATTTGATGCACATGTTATTTTGCAGTATTAACAAAAGAACCATTCTATTTTCATTTACAATTATTTTCTTTTTTTTTTTTTTTTTTAATCATCTCACTCCAAGCAAGGCATTCCACTGCCACTATTGCGCATGGGGCTACATAGGGGAAGGTAAAGAGAAGGAGTGGATAGACATAGGGAATGTCAGGAGAAAGGTGACAGATGAGTAAGGATAGCGAGGATGAGGGTCGGGCAGATGGGAAGAGTGCTTGATAGAATGGTAGCAGGTTAGTGTGTTAGGAGGTGTGTATTGACCTTACATTTAAACACCTGGAGATTGTAGCCGTCGGGGAAGCAATTGTTTGGAAGAGAATTCCACAGTCGGGAAGTGCGAGGAAAGAAACTGTTGGAGTAGAAGTTACGGCTGCATTTTATCGGTTTCACTGTAAAAGGGTTTTACAGAATATAGTCGAGTTATGTTTCTTGGCAATAAATACTAAAAAATACTATATAATAATATAAAAAGATAATTTTTCTAAAACACGAGGGTGGCCTAATAATTATGGCCGGTAGTGTACATATATACATACATACATACAGTATTAAATTTTAATGATGCTTAGTGCCAAAAATTACGGAATATTCAAGTAGTTTATTATAGAAAGGCATTTTAAAAAAGCAGGACATTTTTGTTAAAAAGTGCTCTGTATCAAAGGGAAAGACAAAACAGTAATAGAATCTAAGTGAAGAAAATTTTTACTTTGCTTAGTTGTGTTATTTCAATCATGCCGATTTCGAAGTTTAGTGAGCGCACTGTGGTAATGCTTTCATTCTTCAGGGTCATTTGTTTTCTCTGCAAAAAACTTTGATTTGCAATACAGCAGTATCAAAAACCCTGAAGAGTGAAGACAACAGAACAATGCCTTCTCGAAACCTCAAATTTCATGTCTAAAATAACATTGCTCAGCTAAGAGACAAGTTTTTCACATAATATATATATATAAAAGGAAGTGGCTTTATGCTAAAATCCCAAAGAAGAGCTCGGTGTAAATAAGATTATTTTTTTACAGCGCGAATATGTATATTTGTACAAATCGAGCGGATTCTGTTCGAATAAATGATCTTTCCACCCGAATCCTATATATATATATATATATATATATATATATATATAGAGAGAGAGAGAGAGAGAGAGAGAGATTGTTTATTACTTAGTTTTTAGTCATAATAGGGTTAGACCTGTGCATATTTGTATGAAAAATTGTTCAATTATATTGTAGAACATTTGAATATTTTCCATTCATTTACAAAGATGAAGAAAACAGCTTGAACAATGTAAATAGAGTAAATATGTGCGATTGTTATGCTATTCTACCTGGGATCAAAATGTAGAAACTGTTTAATTTCGAACCATTTTCAC
Organism: Ascarosepion bandense; assembly: GCA_037127315.1. Classification (NCBI taxonomy): domain Eukaryota; kingdom Metazoa; phylum Mollusca; class Cephalopoda; order Sepiida; family Sepiidae; genus Ascarosepion; species Ascarosepion bandense. The sequence continues at coordinate 2,067,526 of JBBBDQ010001027.1, forward strand.
GTGAAATCAGTTACGCTTTCTGACTGAGAAAACTACATGATAATATTAAACAGGAACAACATACACTACCGACCATAAATTTGGGACCACTTAGATTTATTATCTAAGAGAAAGAAATAACAAATTTTATGTCTTAGAAGAATAAATATAGATATATTTCATTGTTGCCTACAATATTTTGTAGAGGCTCATCCCTTGTTCCCTGTTTAAGATGTGGTTTCTGGCTTTATCTCTTATAATCTTTTCACTCTTACGTAGCCCCCTGAACATCAGTGGCGTTACCGCCTTGCTCGGGGTGATATGATTAAAAAAATATATAATTGTATTGAACACTTTTTAATACAAATGTGCCCTGGTCTAACCCTATTATGACAATTTGAAATGATTTGTTGGAACACTATTTTTGATCGATACTCGTATTTAAGTAGATATTCTGTTTATAATCAAACAGTATTACATATTTATTTCCACCGGCCTGATTATTTACGATAATCATCATTTTACGGAAATTAACGAAGATTAACGAAACTTGGTCATAAACAACCATCAATTTGAAATGATTTGTTTGAAAATTCCTGATTTTTATCGATACTCGTATTTAAGTAGAGATTTTGTTTTTAATTAAACAGTATTGTATATTTATATCTACTGGCCTGATTATTTACGATAAATTTTTATTACGAAAATGTGTGTCATTCGACAGGATTCGAACCTGCGACCCTATCCACATAGCGACCATGTGATCTAGCACGTCTTAGACCTCTCGAGCACGAATGGCCAATAGTCTAAACGAGGTTTTAATCAAGCCTATATAACACAGTTTTTGATTTATCACAAGAACCACATCTGCTCTGAAATGTATCGTAATGTCAACAAATGTCAGCATGTGACGGAAACTAACGAAGATTAACGAAACTTGGTTATAAAAAACCGACAATTTGAAATGATTTGTTTGAATATTATTATTTTTTTTTATCGATACTCGTATTTAAGTAGATATTCTGTTTTTAATTAAACAGTATTATATATTTATATCTACTGGCCTGATTAGTTACGATAAAAATAATAATGTTCAAACAAATCATTTCATACTTACATATATATATATATATGTATATATATATATATATATATATATATATATATATATATATATATGTGTGTGTGTATGTGTGTGTGTTATTCAAAATAATCCCGAAAAAAACTCTCCGAAACATAGTTTTCGGAGAGTTTTTTCAGGATTATTTGGAATATTATTAGTTGCTGTATCTTTTGGGTCTGACGAGCAGCTTTGCTGTGAAATATGTATTACCCAAGAAATTGTAGAATATCTAAATATTTTTGATATGTGATAATATGTTATATATGTTTTGTTGATGTTTATGAGCTATGTTAATTTAGATATATTTTATATTAAATGTAGGGCTGGTATTTTAGGAAGGGTGGAATAGAGTTAAGATATAGTGACGGTGAATTTTAGATTACTTCATTATAAAAATTGAGATTGTAGTTAAAATCCGGTGTTAAAGTAGAGCTAATAAATATCAAATAACAAAACATTATAAATATTTCGTGACTGACGTCATAGTTTAGTGCAATTCTTTCATACAGCCTTAAAATTTGAAGTTTGTATCACATTTCTAAATTTATTCACAGGCCGTAACAACAAAGAATACTTCACAATAGTAAATATAAGCCCTGATGATGGTTATAATAACCGAAACATTATAACGTTGGCTACCATACAATAAATTCATATTTTTTGTTTCTCAAGTATTTTTTATCTCACATTGTCGGAATTTATTTTCCATTTCAATATATATATATATATATATATATATATATATATATATATATATATATATATAGTATATCGAGGCAGCAAGTAATTTTTTAAACATATTCTATTAAATATAAGAGACAATGAATGTCTATTATGTTTAATCATGAGCCGTTCTAAACATCGTATTTTTGCTTTAATTTCAGTTGAAAATAAAGACAAAAATTCTCCAACATTTGGATAATTATTTATTGGTTTTCTTCTAAGCTTTCGGCTCACATGAGCCATCTTCAGAGAGGTAATTTAAACTGAAATATTATAAAATCCACCATCACCGACGATTTTATTTTGTGTTGACATAAAACTCCGCTTGGCAACGGCAATAGTTACCAAAAATAATAAACGCAGTTCTTAAGTTTGCGATGCGGTTTTATGACGTCACGCCGCGGGATAGCGCGAAATGACAACAAAACCATCTAGTCAAATGCAATGTAATATGTTATTTCCTGTTTTTATATATATATATATATATATATATATATATATATATATATATAGGAAAAACTACTAAAAACAGGCTTGTATTTGGTTGACGCATATATATATATATATATTGCCGGGTCTTCGGTTTTAAGTTTTTATCACATTTCTAAATCTTTTTACAGGCCGTAACAACAAAGAATATTTCACAATAGTAAATATAAGCCCTGATGATGGTTATAACAACCGAAACATTATAATGTTGGTACCATACAATAAATCCATATTTTTTGGTTTCTCAAGTATTTCTTATCTCACATTGTCGGAATTTATTTTCCATTTCAATATATATATATACACAATAAATAAATAATAAAACGAGCTTTGTTCGTATTATTATTAATATACGAGGGTCATTCAATAAATAAGGTGAATGTTTCGGTATAAGGACTTCTAATACAGATAGAAGCTTACTTTTTTTTTAATTGCTTTCCTTTACTTATTTTTCAAAGAGATTTAATTTATTTTTGTGCATATTGAGAGTTTTAGAAATTAACAAAGATGGCTGACCAAGAAGCACGCTCCAGGATTGAACAGGGGTTAGTTATCAAATTTTTGGTTGCTGAAGGTTGCAAACCAGTGAAAATTCATAGAAGAATGTCAACTGTGTATGGTGCCACATGTTTTAACCAAAAAATGTCTACAAGTGGACTAAATTGTTTAAAGAATGACAGAGCAGTGTTTAGGATGAAGACAGTTCTGGGAGGTCTACAGAAGTGACATCTCCTGAGTCTGATCCAATAAGTCAATGACCTCATTCAGTCTGACAGAACGGTGACAGTGGATGACATTGCAAAGATTTTGAGGCTATCTGTTGGGACAGCACACAAAACTGCCCATGATCATCAGTACATGTAGTCGTCTTGCATCAAGACAACGCAAGGCCTCACACAGCAGCCCAAATAGTGCAGACCATCAACGAGCTGGGCTGGGAACTGCTCTCTCATCCTCCTTACAGCCTAGACCTTGCCTCTTCAGACTCTCACCTGTTTGGTCCCTTGAGAGCGTTCACGAGAGGCACGTGAAAGTGACGATGAAGTCAAAAGTGCTGTGAGCGATTGGCTGAGACATCAGTTCAAAGATTTTTACGCTGAGGGAGTACGGCAGCTTGTGCACAGATGGAGAAATGTGTGACACTGCTGCGAGACTACGTTGAAAGAAAAAAAAGTAATCTTCTTCACCTTATTTATTGAATGATCCTCGTATAAATATACACATGCTTGTCTTTGTCTCAGTGGTTGTACAAAATTACTGAATTTGTATATTATGAAAACAATATTTGTGTGAAAACACATCGCAACGACCTGGTATCGCATTATTTGCCAAAGTCATTTTTCTCTCCAATTGCAGATATCTCCATAGAACTATCACGAACATTTCCTTTGCTGGCTAATTAATTATTAAATACGTTTTAATTATCCTAAAGTTCTTTAATTTCTCTCAGAGCAGATATAAATAAATGCCATATCAACAATTGAACTATCAATTATATTTGGTTAGATTTTTTACTTATTTTTTATATCACACAGTTGACATTTCACAAAAACAAATGCAGAAACCACTCGAAATATGAAGTTGAGCATTGAGCATAATATTGTATTTTGCCTAATGTGTACCCGCTGGTATTTATTCTAATTCCCGCGAGATAAAAAATATGAAACGTGACCTTTCGAGAAGTGGATGTGCTTTGGAATGAATACAAGCAAATCATTAAAAACAAAATGGTTCAACTCAATCATATCTGACACATAGTCGCTGTTCCGAGTATTTCGGGGCTGATGGGCACGACCGTCACGTTAATATTTTTTATTTCTGCTCAAGGTCAGAACCATTACTCACACACTCTCTCTCTCTTTCTTTCTCTCTCTCTCTCTCTCACACACACACACACACACACACACACACACACATATATATATATATATATATATATATATATATATATATATATTCTAATCATTTCACCCCGAGCAAGGCGGAAACGCCACTGATGTGCAGGGGGTTACATAAATGTAAAAAGATTAATTAGAAAAGAGTGAGGAGTACAAACTAGTTAGAAAGGAACAATAGAAAGCTGAGAAAACAGGTGCGATGACAGATACATAGGTGGAGAGAAAGGGAAGGTTATACAGGGGTGGGGAGAGAGCTAGAGTCCAGTGGTTAGTAGATGAGTATTAACTTTGCATTTAAATTTCTGGAGGTTGTAGCCGTCAGGAAAGCAAGAATACGGGAGTGAGTTCCACAGGCGGGAAGTGCGAGAGAGGAAGCTGCAGGAGTAGAATTGTCGTCTGCATTTGGCTAACCTGACTGTGAATGGGTGGGACCCAGTTGCCAGTCTGGTTGCACGAGTAAACACCTGTTGAGGAGGCATCAGTGACTGAAGCTCATCCGAGCAGAAGCCATGAAAGTATTTATAGAAGAGACAGAGGGAGGCCACATTTCGACGATGGGAAAGTGGCTGCAGTCGAGTCGCCAGATCAGTACCTATCACATTATAGACTCTCCTTTGGAGCTTGTCAAGAACACTGAGGAGAACGGCAGGGGCACCTGACCATAAATGGCAGCAGTACTCCATGCACAGACGGATGGTTGACTTGTATATAAGCAGGATGGATTCAGGTGGAAAAAACATCCTGGATCGATATATATATATATATATATATATATGTTAATTTAGCATGTTTCACTTCAAATTGCTTCTTCAGAGATTTGTTAAGACGGATGATTGAAAATTTGTTAAATAGCCAAAGAGATTTCCTACATAAATTTTTTTTAATTCTACTCATTTTATCTGATTTTAATCCATATATTCAACCTATATATATATGCAAACTTATCACTATACTCGTTTCGAAAAACCCTCCACGTATATACGCGGAAGGAAAAAGTTGTTGTAAAAAAAAAGAGCTAAGCCCATGAACATCAGCCAAAGCGATTTGGACCGAGCCAGTACGTAGCCCAAAGAAAAAACCCGAGACGAGTAATCAATAACAAAAAAGCGCTCAATACTTAATCAGAGCAGAATAAGTAAATTAACCTAGTGAGCCAACAAACCTACCAAAGTTTCACCTAAATGGGTCTTCAGGCCAACCTTCCCTGAAGATCCGTTTATGTGAAACCTTGGTAGGTTTGTCGGCTCACAAAGTTAATTTACTTATATATATATATATATATATATATATATATATATATATATATGTGTGTGTGTTTCATTTGTAGTCAAATAATTACGCAACCTAGGTTTCTACCATGTGGTCTCTTCAGGTGATTTGCAATAACTCATTTTTACCGTTTTTTTTTTGATAATTTAAAAAATAATTCCCCTATACTTTTAAGCATTACAATCATGTATTGAACGTTATAACATCTATGTTTGAAAATTGCGCGTTCAAAATAATCCTTGTTACGTTAGCTTTCTAACGCGCAAATACCCTTGGGAAATGTATTAAAACGTCGGTTCTACCTCCAGCTTTGGGTTAAATAGTAGGATAGATTGGATTCTATAGCCTTAGTTGGCAACTAGTCTACCACAGATGGTTGAGGTAGCTCGAAGTCACACCAACCTTATTCAGATTGTTGTTCATGCCGGATAACGCGATCTCACCCAGAAACTGTAACTAAGGTCCGGTCAGCTTAGTTGAAATATAAACCACAGGTGGGATCTGTGGGTGTTGATTAAACACAATTGTGGCTGAGCAGACGTCTGTAATGAGGATTAACTAGCCTTTCTTGTAGACAAGCGTCCTCGGTTGCTAGGAGATATATATACATATATACATGCATCGTTTTTTTAATTCTGTTTGAAGAATAACTTTCTGTCCCATGCACAAGTAATGACCGAATATTAAATATTTTACAGACCCAAACCTAATATCAAATTTCTAAGTTATGTAAATTCGGAATTATTGTTATTTGTTCCTACTTTAGATTTAATTATAATTCGTTTAATTATAAGAAAATACTATAAAGTTTCATGTGGATAACATAATGAACCATGTGCATAGAGTGATTAGCCATTGAAGATGCCCTCAAAAGATAGGGGTCAGCAAAGCTAAATGTTACTAACGAACTTTTACTGGTATTTTTTCCAAACAACTTTTGTTTTCTTCACGGAAGATGCCACAATTTATCATAAGGGAAAGTGACGATCGTATAAAATGGCTATGAATTCAAAATGGATGGATAAAAATAAGAACAAATAGAAAAAATAATGATGATGCTGATATCAAAGATATTATGATGATGAAATACATTTTTGTATGATATTCATCCAAATTTAATTGGAGCAGATAGAATAAACTATCGCCCGGTTCACACTCCACCCACGTCTATTGAACAGGTGAAGAGGCTCATCTCTTATTCCTGTTTAGGATGTGGTTTCCAGCTTTCTCTTTTCCAATCTTTTCACTGTTTTCTTTTTTTGTATCTTTTTCAATTGGAGTAGATAGACTAAACTATCGCCCGGTTCACACTCCACCCAATTCTATTGAACAGGTGAAGAGGCTCATCCCTTGTTCCCTGTTTAGGATGTGGTTTCCAGCTTTCTCTTTTGCAATCTTTTCACTGTTTTCTTTTTTTTTCTTTTTTTTCAATTGGAGTATATAGACTAAACTGTCGCCCGGTTCACACTCCACCCACGTCTATTGAACAGGAGAAGAGGGTCATCCCTTGTTCCCTGTTTAGGATGTGGTTTCCAGCTTTCTCTTTTGCAATCTTTTCACTGTTTTCTTTTTTTTTTTTTCTTTTTTTTTCAATTGGAGTATATAGACTAAACTGTCGCCCGGTTCACACTCCACCCACGTCTATTGAACAGGAGAAGAGGGTCATTCCTTGTTCCCTGTTTAGGATCTGGTTTCCAGCTTTCTCTTTTCCAATCTTTTCACTTTTACGTAGATCCCTGTACATCAGTGGCATTACCGCTTTGCTCGGGGTGATATGATTAAAAAAAATGCAGTGCTGATATTTGGAAATACTCAAGGAAAACAAAAAGTAATTTATTTTATAATCAACGACTGGATTACCGACGACAACGCCATTTTCTGTCGGTCCCCAAAGTCATCTGACCGAACATTTGAATAGATCCCAGGGTATTCAGAAAAAACTGAAAGTAATATACAAATTCATTAAATAAACGATGTGACAATTGAGGAACCATTTCAAGCTATCGCATAAATAAACACGTGATGTGTTTGAGAATAATGTGAATTTTGTAATCATGTCTCGGTGTTATATCGAATGAAGAAATAATCAGGGTACGAAACTCCAAAAAAATCCTGAAAAATAACATTGAAAGTTGACTGGGTTCAAGAGCTGTCACACGGTTTATCACAAGTCAAAATATCTATCTATCTATCTATCTATCTATCTATCTATCTATCTATCTCATGAAATTTTTATCTATCTATCTATCTATCTATCTATCTATCTATCTATCTCAGTCTCTTCATATCTATCTAATGAAATTTCTATCTATCTATCTATCTATCTATCTATCTATCTATCTATTTCAGTCTCTTCATATCTATTTAATGAAATATCTATCTATCTATCAATCTATCTATCTATCTATCTATCTATCTATCTATCTATCTATCTATCTATTTCAGTCTCTTCATATCTATTTAATGAAATTTTTATCTATCTATCTATCTATCTATCTATCTATCTATCTATCTATCTATCTATCTTAGTCAATTCATATCTCTCTATTTCTCTATCTATCTGGTAATATTTTTATTATAAGTTTATAATAAAAACATAGTTTTCTGCAACTTATATGTATATATATATTGATGTAAAATGACGTTAAATGATTAAGAAAAACAAATGTGTAAATTTTGTGTGTGTACTTTTGTTTGAAATCAGTGCGTGTCGGAAATTCTATCACTTGGTAACCCTACCCCCCACCCCGCAATGGCAAATTGTTGTGTTTGTTCTTAAAAGATTTGCTTTCGATTTTCTTTAAGTAAAGGCGAGATGAGATTCGCTTTCCACCTGAATACTAAGCAGAACACCTTGAAGGACCAATGATCAATTGTCGCATAAGAGATCTGATAATAATTTCAACAGATTTATCAGACATCTGATCCTGATTGAAGAGGGTGACATCACCCTTACTGAAGAAAACGATGCCAAACTCTCCAGTGTCAAGGAGAAATCAATTGAACTTTTTAAATTATTGAGCACACACACAAACACACACACATTTATATATATGATAGCGGAACCCGTGGAATTTCTACGGAAGGATAATTATGATTTCCTGGAAAAATTTTACTTTGTCATACCACAAATGATAGTAACGTCTTCAAACATAAAGGTATTGGATAATAAAATAACGATAACACAGAGTGTAATTTTATTAAAATATCTATAAAAGTAATGTCCATAGAAGCTACTTTACTGTAATCTTATATTATATTAAGCGGCGTATGCACAGACCATAACCAAAATATCTATAAAAGTAATGTCCATAGGAGCTACTTTACTGTAATCTTATATTATATTAAGCGGCGTATACACAGACCATAACCAAAATATCTATAAAAGTAATGTCCATAGAAGCTACTTTACTGTAATCTTATATTATATTAAGCGGCGTATACATAGAGCATAACTAAAATACTGTATGCTATTTTTTGAGAGACTTTGAAAGAGAGTTTTTTTTATTAATGAAAAATCATGACTCCTGTGTTTATTGTAAACAGAAAAGACCAACTTAGTAATGGCCAAGGGTGTAGAAGCCATAAATTTCGTTATTAGGTCGCGTGATACGATAACAAACCTACCTATTTTTACTATATCGTACAGTACACATACATATACACACACACACAATTACTGCTACAACCACCAGCTTAAGCTGCTACTGCTACGGTAATGCAATAGGTTCTCTCCTCCTATTTTCTCAGTTCTTACTTTCTTCCGTTTGGTAAATGTAAGAGAAAGGCTGAGGAGAGTAGCGTTTATAGATTATAAAAAGATAGAGGAGAAGGAAAAGCTTGTGTACAGAGTAAGTGTGTTATCTTTCTTCAGTGGCGTAACGGACGGAGGAACTAAGTAACTAACTAAGGAATGAATAAGCAGAATTATTATATGATTATATTTTTCATTTGGAAGCAACCTTCGTTTCAACCTTTCGGCTTCTTCAAACATTTCTTTCAACTGGTTCTCCAACGTTATTTTTATTTTTATTTTTTCAAACGTACAACGTTTTTTTACGAACACACGACTTGAAATTTAAAATAAATAGAATTTCACAAACAGGAAAGAGATTTTCAAGAACTGTAAACATTTTCATCCGCGTTTGTATGATCGTAAAAAATATAGATGTGTTTTTATCCGGACATCACTTCGAATCTCATTTAGAACTTTTTCTTTTCGTTCTGGAAATAATATTATGGTTAAATTTAATTCTTGAAGCAATCTGCTGACATTACCACGATTATAAGGTTTGACATTTTTCAATATGCTATTAAAGAAATATAATATGCATATTAAAATATAATATGCATATTCTAAACATTTAATAAGCATATTAAAAATATAAGATATTGAAATGTGTTATGAATATTAAAAATGGCAAACCAGTCAAAACATGAGACAACAGCCAAAACAGGAAAAACTAACAAAAATAAAAATTTAACCCCATTTAAAATGACAATAGAAGTGGCCGAAAGTATTCGGGAAATCAAAGCTTATGAACAATTTTAATATTGCTTATCTACAACAAAATGTAAGTGTTATGCTCCTGGAAAAAAACTTTTGGTCATATATATATATATATATATATATATATTGTATATTTAGTAATTTCACTGATAGGAAATATATATATATATATATATATATATATATATATATATATATATTATCATATATATATATATATATATCGTATGATACTATATATATATTATCATACGATAATATGGAATACGATAGCTAAATTGTCACCGATGACGGAACGGGGGTTGCAAGGTGTAAGAGGAGCAAACATACTAAGCGCTACAAGGGAAAGGTAGACGTGGAGAACCATGATCGCCTACGTCCTGGAGGGACAGGACACATAGAAGAAGAAGAAAGTGTCACTAATGTATATTTTATATATATATATACAAAATACGATGGGTAAATTGTTCCCATTTTATACTATGTATTTATATATATATATAAGAAAATTTAAGAAAATTTTACACGAATGATTCGTGTAAAGTCCTTTGTTAAATAAAGACGGAAGCTGACGATGGTTCGCCTGAAATAAGCCGACACTTCCGATTCACCATGGAATAACGTGTCTGTTTTAATTTTTCTTATATTTGCTCTATATGTATTTATATGCATATATGTTTAGATATCTCTTAGAGAGTTATCCTACCACTGTATGTACAGGATACTCCTTTAGATTCTTCTATACCAACACTGCATGCTGATATATATATATATATAACTTTCTAAACATATACTGTTAAATATAAGAGGCAATGAATGTCTATTATGTTTAATCATGATCCATTCTAAACATCGTATTTTGCCTTTAATTTCAGTTGAAATAAACACAAAAATTCTCCAACATTTGGATATTTTTGTGGTTCTGAGCTTTCGGCTCACATGAGCCATCTTCAGAGAGATTACAAGAACGTTAAAATAAAAACATCCACCATCAGCGACGATTTTATCTTGTGTTGACATAAAACCTTGTTAGGCAATGATAACAGTTACCAAAGAGCAAACGCAGTTCGTAAATTTGTAATGCGGTTCTATGATGTCACACCGCATGGGAGCTCGAAATTACAACAGAACCATATATTTCAATGCAATGCAATGTGTTATGACCAGATTTAAACGTGATTTTATTAAGTGTGGGTTGTTTGGATTTAATGTAGATGGCCTCTAATATCTGAAGATTCTTTTTACTATGAGTGATTAAACATAATAGACATTCATTGTCTCTTATATTTAATAGTATAAATTTAGAAAATTATCTGCTGCCTCGATACATTAAATTAATATATTATATTATATCTTTATAGATATGCAGAGTGCAATGGATAAATTGTCACTGTTGGATTAGTCTCTCTCTCTCTCTCACTCCCTCTCTCTCTCTCTCCCTGACTCTCTCTCTCTCTCTCTATATATATATATATATATACACATGGTGCGATTGGTAAATTGTCACATGCCTGGTTTAGTATTTACCAATTTCTGAATTTTTATCATGGATTCAGGATGGTGGTGCCATCGTTGTTTTCATTCCAATCCCAGATCATAGTTTATTGGAATAACTGGTTAAGTATGCAGATTTTTCTGTTCAAGATCCTTATTAACATAAATATGTATAACTATGTCATCATTGGATGTGCTTTGTGGTGCAGTGGATATCGGCTTGAAACGAGAAATCGAAGAGCCCAGTTCGAACTCTAGTTGAATTCCTTGCATTCACTTATGCACAAATACCCTTGGGAAAGGTATTGATCCGTCTGTTCCCTCCAGTTATTGGTTAAATAATAGGACAGATTGGGTTCTGTAGCCTTGGTCGGTAACCCGAAAACAATGGCTACCTAGTGCGGAATAAGTCAATCATGTCACTTTTGAGACATGATCGCCCAAAGCGTGTATCATGTAAGGCACTTAACTGACTGACTGAATATAATAGTTGGAAACATTATTAAGGCTTCTACTAGGCATTAAGTGGGGGTCAGTTTTATATTGTTATGAAGTAATAAACTGATCCCCCACTAATTACTAGTTAATAATATAATACATCTCTTACACCTCTAGCTATGAGTTATATAACAGTACAAATTGGATTCTCTAGCCTTGGTTGGTTACCAGTCTACCACAGAAGGCAATGGCAACAAATTGCGGGATAATATTCTGCCCAGTCAGTCATGTCTCTTTCGAGAAATGATCGTCCAAAGCGTGTATCACGTATAGCACTTAACTGACTGAATATAATAGTTGGAAACCTGACTAAGGCTTCTAGTGGACATGAAGTGGAGAATTAGTTTTATATTGTTATGACGTAATAAACTGATCCCCCACTAATTACTACTTAATAATATAATACATCTCTTTTCCCTCTCGCTAGGAGTCAAACAATAGGACGGAATGGATTCTATAGCCTTGGCTGGCAACCAGTCTACCACAGAATGAAATGGCAACCTGCTGCGGGATTATCTTCTGCTCAGTCAGTCATGTTTCTTTCGAGACATGATCGCCCAAAGCGTGTATCACGTATGGCACTTAATTGACTGATGTCATCAGTATAGCCCATCCTTATCATCAGTATATTAGCCTAGAGAGCGAAAGTAGGGTCGTTGTTTTTATTAGTACATTTGGTAGAGTAGAGGATGTCGATTTTTTATTCAAGATCATTATTACCCTAGTAATGTATACCTATGTCATCAGCATAGCCCGTCCTCATCTTCAGTACATTGACCTCGAGAAGGAATGCAGGTTCGCTGTTTTCTATTAGTACATTCGTTTCTGTTTGGTATTGAATACTTCAATTATGAATGCTCATCTTTTCATATCTGTGCCTTTATAAGGACAGGATATAGTTTAGGAAAAGATTAAACACACTGCGTTTTCCATTTCCTCGGTGTTCTATTTGAAATCTTTCTGTATAAAGGCCCTCACATTCAGCCGAATCAAAGCTAATGGATGAGAAGTAATCTTTATTGATGTGATCGTATGCTACTCCGAGAGAGTCATGGCAGGTAATACAGTTTTCTATTGGGAAGATATTCAATTTCCTGGAGTTGTTTGATGCATCACATGCAACCATTATGCCCATTAACCATTATACCCCTTAACAGAAAGAAAACCAGAATAGGTTTTAACGAGTGATCTTCATAAAACGACAAAATCGTAGTTATTATAATGTTCATCAGTACTTCCACCCTAATACCATGGTTCCCAATCCCAGGGTAAATTACTCCAATGGGGTAATGATCCCATATTTTGGGGTAATTGATATTTGGTTTGGTAACTTCAGGACAATATTGCTTCATTTTGTGGGAAGTTGGAACTATGGACCAGACACATTGGAAAGGGAATTTTTGCACAGTTTTCTGCATTTTATGCCTTCCTTGATAAAGTTAATTCTGAAGACATCCTCAACCACATGAAGACAGACATCAGTAATCACCTAAATGGCCTCTTGAAAAACTTACGTAAGTACTTTCCAAACTTGAATAATTCCAACAATGAATGGGTAAGAAATCCATATCTTGTGAGTGAAGATATCATTCCTGATGAGGACTATCCCGCAAAAGAAGAATTTTTCACACTCAGGATGAACAATGCATGGAAGCTTTTGTTTGAGACCAAGTCTGGTCTAGACACCTTTTGGATCTCTCGTCTGCAGGATACACCAACATCTAGAGCAGTACAAATTCTCATAGGATTTTGAACCACTTATTTATGTGAACAAGCTTTTTCTACTGTCCTTGGAATGAAGACCAAGAAACGTAGCAGACTAAAAGTGGCAAGCAACGCCCGAATAGCCCTTTCAGTTACAAAGCCAAGAATAAATAAACTGGCACAGGCAATACAAGCTCAACACTCACATTAAGAATCAAGGCTAGGTTACGGCTACTATATCTCTGATTATTATAGATTGGTACTATTGTATTGCATATTTTCCATTAACTTTGTCTGCTTTTGATGCATGTAAATATAATTACTTCTTTACCTATATTACGGGTATTTGTTCATTGGGGTAATGGATAACAGTGAAATTGTGTTTTGGGGTAATCGCAGCAAAAAGGTTGGGAACCTATGCAATAGATCCAATGGCGATACCTCTATGCTAGTGACATTCTTACATTTGGATTCTGAATAACAAAATGTTGACGATCGTCTTGACATCAACGATGAACAACGAATACGGATTTATAAAAATATACAATTATATTTTTATTCTTTTTGTTCGGTGACGTGGCGTGCAATAGTGCATTGGTTGGAGGTAGGCATGCACATTTATGGGGGACATTTGACTGCCGGAGTTTTTCTTCTCTTCTCCATCCAATTTACTCTCCATCTCTCCTCTGATTTCCCCCTCTTCCGATCTATCCGGTCAATCCCTGATTTGTCTTTTTATAGGCGAGATTCGTTCAAGCTCAAGGCCATCTGTTATGATTCCTTTTTTCAAAGATTTCTTTTCATTCATCAGTAGCTATGGTTCAATATTTCTCTATATTTCTGAGATAAGGCATTATAATTATTTACTTTATTCACTTTGTTCGGACTGTTATCCTCACCTTTGTTGTCATATTCACTACGTTTTGGTTGTTGTGTTCTCCGACCTTCTTCAAGTATTGGAATTTTGAACTTAACCCTTTATTTCGTTCACCGGGGTAAATTGTTTTAGTTATACAAGTCATGCCTCTGACATCTAGAAGAAATAAAGGATTCAGTTTGAAATTCGAATCACCGGAAGAAGGCCGGAGCGTACAACAGCCGAAACGTGGTGAGTATGGAATATGAAGACAACAGTCTGAACAATGTAAATAGTGTAAATAATTACAATATCTCATCTCAGAAATATAGACAGATATTGAAGGTGAATATGGCAACAAAGATGAGGACACAGTCCGAACAATGGAAATAGTGTATATAATTACAATACCTCATCTCAGAAATACAGACAGATATTAAAGATAAATACAGCAACAAGATGAGGACAACAGTCCAAACAATGGAAATAGCGTAAATAATTAAAATACCACTTCTTAGAAATATTGACAGATATTGAATGTGAATATGGCAACAAAGATGGGGACAACAGTCTAAACAATGTAAATTGTGTAAATAATTGCAATATCTCTTTTCAGCAATATGATTCTGGAGACAGCCGGTGCGTAAAACGGCGAAACTTCGTGAATATGGCAACACAAATAAGGACAACAGTCTGAACAATGTAAATTGTGTAAACAATTACAATACCTCTTTTCAGCAACATGAACAAATCCTGAAGAAGGCCGGAGTGTATGACTGCCGAAACTTCGTGAATATGGCAACACAAATAAGGACAACAGTCCGAACAATGTCAAAAATGTAAAAATCAGGTTATTTATTGTTTATGTTTGGATATAGCGTTTGTCATCATTGTTATTGAATTTTCTATTTCTACGACATCCTTAACTGAGTGTGATTGGGGTTAAAACGTGACTCACACCTCCTTTTGAGACCAGAACTTTTCCTCTGTGTTGCTTGCGATTGTATAAAGCCATTGGGAGTTTTCGCTTTACTCATCACAATGCTTATTTCTTCTATGTGCCTTGTCCTTTCAGGACGTAGGCGATCATGGCTTTCCATTTTTCCCTATCCCTGGTGGCTCTTAGCATGCCTTCTCCTGTTACACTATGCAATCCTCGTTCTGTCATCCACCTGATTATGTCCTTCAAATATGTTATCCGTTGCTTTCCCCTGTCTCTTTTTCCATCTATCTGGTATGTTAGTATCAGGTTCTCCAAGCCCTCCTTCTTCATTGCGTGTCCCAGGAACTTCAGCTATCTCTTCCTGATGCTCAGTATTAATTTCCTTTTTGTTTCCATCATTTCCAAGACCTCATCATCGCTCACATGCTCGATCCATGAGATTCGCAGCATCCTTCTGTAGAACCAAATCTTTGATGGTATTGTCCAGCATTCACTGCCATAAAATTTGAGATTTGAAATGTAATATCTCAGTTATAATTCTCTCTCTCTCTCTCTCTCTCTCTCTGTGCGCGCGCGCGCGTGTGTGTGTGAATCCACGTGCTACACTTTTGTTATCTGACCGGTGTCTTTTTAAAGCTTAGACGAATCAGGAATTATTCAAAAACAGAAGTCCAGTCTTTGAGAAGGTCGAAAAATTCAAAGAAATTTCAATCTTCTGTTTACGAGTAATGGGAATCTATAGCATTGGCACCACTAGTCTCCCTGTTAGACTAATTTTAAATAAGGGGGTGGGGAATCTCTGTTTCTTGGTTATATTCATTGCTTTTATTTAATGTCTATTTAGCTTCCCTAATTTGGTCTACAGGTCATCAAGTACCGGAGATTCTTGTTGCTCAGGGCATTAACTATTTTTTCCTAATTTCTTTTTTTAGGTCCACCTCGATTTTTCACCCTCTTTTGTTTCTTTCTTATATCAATCCATTCAACAACGCCGTTGTTTTCCTTCGTCAGGATATTCTTAGAATGGTTTCCCGTGATTCGCCTAATAAAGATAGGATAACATTATTTGATTTCTTCTGTTTTGTTTTGGTCAAGTTTTAGGGATATTAATTTAGACATAGCAGAATTCAATAAATCTTACATTTTTATTTTTTAGAACTTGGATGTTATAATTAAATTTTTTTTTCGTGATTTCTGGAAAAGATGTGAATAATGCACAGATATAGATTTTACACATTTTAAAAAATATTATCATTTTACATCAAGCAAGGCTAACACATAGTTCTTTCTTCCTTCAGGACGTAGGCGATCATGGACTTCCACGTGGCTCTGTCTCTTTTCGCTTTCAGTAATTTTGTCTCCTGTTACTCCTCCCAAACCCTGCTCTGCAATAGATTCTAAATGGATAGAAACTATCATGGTCACAAAGTGAGGGATCAGTTTATATATTAATTATAATAGAGAATTGATCCCCCATTTTATATCCAGATTATAATTTCTAGTTTGTTTATTAAATTCTAATTAGGCATGAATCCACCTCTTCTTATTACTGATTAGCTACGCAGTCATGTCTTTTATTTTTATTTTTATTCTTCATGTGCCGTGTCCCTTCAGGACGTAGGTGATCATGGACTTCCACTTGGCTCTGTCACTTTTTGCTCTCAGTAATTTTGTCTCTTGTTACTCCTCCCAAACCCTGCTCTGCAATGGATTCTAAATGGATAGAAACTATCATGGTCACAAAGTGAGGGATCAGTTTATATATTAATTATAATACGGAATTGATCCCCCATTTTATATCCAGATTATAATTTCTAGTTTGTTTATTAAATTCTAATTAGGTATGAATCCACTTCTTCTCATTACTGATTAGCTACGCAGTCATGTCTTTTAGTTTAATTTTTCTTCTTCCTGTGCCGTGTCCCTTCAGGACGTAGGCGATCATTGGCTCCGTCTATTGTCGCTCTCATTTATTTTTCTCTTTGTATCACTTCCAAGCCCCGCTCCGTCAAACATTTGCTCAGACCTAACAAGCACGTCTCGCGCTGCTTTCCCCTGTCTCTCCTTCCATTTATCCGACCTGTGAGTATCAAGTTTCCCAGGTCCTCCTTCCTCATTACGTGTCCCAGGAACCTCATTTGTCTCTTCCTGATATTTATTATCAGTTCGTTTCTCGTTTGCATCCTTTCCAACACCTCATCGTTGCACACGTGCTCCGTCCATGGTATCCTCAGCATCCTTCTGTAAAACCACATTTCTGATGCCTCAAGCCTTTCTATTTTTGATGAGGTTTTCCAGCATTCACTTCCATAAAGAAGGACAGATATCACATAGCAATCCAGCACTCTTTTCTTTGTTTCTCATGAGATTTTCCTGTTTTTCAGTTGACCATGCCAATGCGTCTTTGGATCTCCGTGTCGCGTTTTCCATCGTCTGTCAAAACACTTCCCAAGTATTTGAAGTTTTTACTTGTTTTATTTTAGATTCTTCAACTTGCAGTTGGCATATTTGGTCTCCTTGCTTTGCTGATGACCATGCATTCAGTTTTCTTGAGATTTATACTCAACTCTTTCTTTTCACTTTCATTTGCTGAGTTCGGTAGAAAGTCCTGCATTCTCCTTTTCGAGTCTGCTACCAGCACTGTGTCATCCGCGTATCGGATATTGTTGAGATTATGGCAGTCAATGACGAATCCAAGCAAGGAATTTATCTCTCTCATAACTGCTTCGCTGTACAGGATGAAAAGATCTGGTGAGAAAACACATCCTTGTCTTACGCCCCATTCTATTTACTGAGATAAAAACGGAAAAATGAGTAAAATTTAACAGAGATCAGGATGTGCGACATGGTCGAGTAGATAATCGGCATGGAACGAGAAATCGGAGAGCCGAGTTCGAATTCCAGTGGAATTCGTTTCATTCGTTTCATTCACAATTATCTTAAGAAAACGTATTAATCCGTCTCTTCTTGCTCCAGCTATGGGTTAGATAACTGGACAGACTGGGATCTTCAGCCTTGGTTGGCAACCAGTCTACCACAGAGAGTAATAGCAATCTTCTGCCTGGTCGGTCATATCTTCAAAGAGACATGATTGCCCATGTGAGTATCACGTATGACACTAAATAAAAAACCATTAAAGTTAGTTGAGTTGGTTTAACGGTATAATCTCGCTACTGACCTTGAACAGGCTCTACACTCTGTGGTGAATTGGGGCAAGAAATGGCTTGTCAACTTCAATGCGTCTAAGACCAAGCTGTTGTCTGTCAACCATCACAGGCAACATCTCCTGCCTCCCATAAACATGAACCAAGCGATTCTCCCTGAGAGCAATACACTGCGCCTCCTCGGCCTTACCCTCTCTTCAGATCTCAAATAGAACCACTATATCGAATCCATAGCTAAATCCACTGCTAAGAAGGTTGGGTCATTATGTCGATCCAGGATGTTTTTTCAGCCTGAATCCATCCTGCATATATACAAGTCAACCATCCATCCGTGCGTGGAGTACTGCTGCCATTTATGGTCAGACGCCCTGCCGTTCACCTCAGTGTTCTCGACAGGCTCCAAAGGAGAGTTTGTAATGTGATAGGTACTGACTTGGCGACTCGACTGCAGCCACTTCTCCACCGACGAAATGTGGCCTCCCTTTGTCTGTTCTATAAATACTTTCATGGCTTCTGCTCGGACGAACTTAAGTCACTGGTGCCTCCACAACAGGTGTTTACTCGTGCAACCAGACTGGCAACTGGGTCCCACCCATTCACAGTTAGGTTAGCCAAATGCAGACGACAATTCTACTCTTGCAGCTTCCTCTCTCGCACTTCCCGCCTGTGGAACTCTCTCCCATATTCTTGCTTTCCTAATGGCTACAACCTCCAAGAATTTAAATGCAATGTCAATACTCATCTACTAACCACTAGATTCTAGCTCTCTCCCCACCCCGTATATCCTTCCCTTTCCCTCCTCCTATGTATCTCATCGCACCTGCATTCTCATTTTTCTATTGCTCCTTTGTAACTAGTTTGTACTCCTCACTCTTTTCTAATTAATCTTTTTACAGTTATGTAGCCCCTTGCTCATCAGTGGCATTTCTGCCTTGCTTGGGGTGAAATGATTAAAAAAAAAAATCAATACCTCTATAGATTATTTACGACAGAATTATAAACAATCAGTGCACAATTTTATGGTTTCATGTAAATATTTTTGAACGCAAATGTATTCCGTCAACTACATATGAATTGTATTGTTTGTTTGGCTTGAATATGTATCGTTGGGCCTTTTACTATAAATAAATATTGTTAGTAGTTTTTCATGTAACAATATATTGTTGGCATTACACAATAAATATCTGTTTCTATACTTTCATAAATCTTCGATTTGTTTGGGAATCACTATTTACCCATAGTCAGAACCCTAATAGGTGCTACCACACCGGATCAAGGTGTTCGTCATCGTCTTGTTTGGGTGTGGTAGTGGTTCATATTTTCTTGTAAAAATACAAAATGGTGGGAACTACTACCACGCTGAAACAAGGCGAGGACTCAACACAGAGATTATAGTGATAATTAATTCCTTTTAATATGCGAAAACAACCACTCTCCTTCTGATGAAGGTCGCGAGACCAGAAACACGTGTATAAAAATATAAAAAATATAATACAATAAATAACAAAAAAGAACCAAAAACATTTGCGGTTTCTCTTTTTATTTAAAATATACACTTTTCTCTCGCCGGAACCACTGTAACATACATCACCATTATATATATATATATATATATATATATATATATATATATATATAATGGTGATGTTATATATATATATATATATATAATGGTGATGTATATATATATATATATATATATATATATATATATATATATATACGACCGGCCATAATTATTAGGCCACCCTTGATTTGTTATCGAAATGAGGTATTTCATACTATTTTTAGTGGATAATTCTAAATGAAAATAGAATGGTTATTTTGTTATTATTACTTTGCAAAACTTTACAAGGCAAGGAAACAAAGATGAACTCGTCTGAAACACCCTAAATTTTCTTCATTCATTCATTGATGAAACTACAATATAGATACTTATAAAATATTTATAAATTCTTTTTATGCACATGATATTTTGCAGTATTAACAAAAGAACCATTCTTTTTTTAATTAACAATTATTCACTTGGCAACTAAACACTAAAATGTTATATGAAATGCATTACTTTTTTTTTAAAGACTGGGGTGGCCTAATAATTATGGCTAGTAGCGTATATATATTAGTCATTCACATACAAGCCTTTTTCACTGTATCGCAGTTCATCAGTGAGACTAGATACATCCACTTGCTTCTGGCCGGAATCGAAACTCGTCCGATGTGATATTATTCGGAGTCGCTACCCACTAAGCCATAGGCGCATGGAAATAGCGGATGTAAATTTTAACGTATTGTATATAAGCAGTGGATAAACACGCCAGTCACCGAAAGAACTCAATTCATTCCTGAAGAGTAATGTATTTATCGCAGAAGTGGAAACTGTTTTTAAAATTTTTTTTCTTTAGAGAGCTCATTCGTAATGAGAGCATAGTTTTTGAAGTCAATTTTATTCCCTCAGCTACAGATGAATTGTATTTTTGTTTGTTTGGGTTTTAGTATGTACTTTTAGTCATTTTACTGTAAATATATATGGTTAGTGCTTTTCTATATAACAATATATTGTTGGCATTTTACTATAAATATCAATTTTTATACTTTCATAAATTTTGGTTTTGTTTGGGAGTCACTATTTCCCCATGGTTGGAACCCTAACAGGTGCTACCACAACGGGTTAGGGTGTTGCTGTTGGTTCGAGTCTCTTCTTCATCTTTGAGGAGATTTAATATCAGTAAATCAATTGTATTTACCAAACTGTATTACCAATAATGAAAAAAACAACATTTAAGATACATGAATCACATATATATATATACCCTTGTATCTACCCTTGGAAAAAAGTAATAATTCATTTTTATCATTCCAAGTAAAATAAACAAGACAGACTGGATTTTGTAGCTCCGGTTGGCAACCAGTCTACCACAAAAGCAATGGCAACCTACTCTGGGATAATCTTCTGTCCAGTCAGGATGTCACTTTCGAGATGATCGCCCAAGCGTGTATCACGTATGTCACACACACACACACACACACACACACACACACACACACACACACACACACACACACATATATATATATATATATATATATATATATATCTGTAAATTCAGATAAAAGTTAGAGGAAAAAATAGCCATTTTCAACATGACACTCATTGTCAACCCCATATAAACAAAGAATGAGAGAAAAATCTAAGCCCAAAAGTTTGCTCGAGTAAAGGGAGGGGTTGGGAGATAATGCTTTTTATGGGGTTAAACTAGCGTAATTTTAGTAATAATTTCTTTGGTATTGGGAGGGTATGTAGCTTGACCCTTGCGCTAGTATGGGTAGGTTGTGGGGAAATAACTGCTTAGCCAAATTAAAAAAAAACTTCTGTCTAATGGGAAGAATAATATAGTTATTACAATTTATACTTATTTCTTAGACGACACATACTATTGATCACCATCCTTTTATTTAGGAGTATATACTGGTATTTAAATTTCAATGATATATATATATATAAATATATATATATTAATCATTTCACCCCAAGCAAGACATTCCACTGCTACTATTGCGCATGGGGCTACATGGGGGAAGGTAAAGAGAAGGAGTGGTTAGACATTTCAGAAGAAAGGTGAGAGATGGGTAAGGATACCGAGGATGAGGGTTGGGCAGATGGGAAGAGTGTTTGAAAGAATGGGAGCGAGTTAGTGTGTTAGGAGGTGTCTATTGACCTTACATTTAAACTCCTGGAGTTTGTAGCCGTCGGGAAAGCAATCATATGGTAGGGAATTCCACAGTCGGGAAGTGCGAGAAAAAAAACTGTTGGAGTAGAAGTTGCGGTTGCATTTTATCGGTTTCACTGTAAAAGGGTGGGATCTAGTTGCTAATCTGGTATCTCGTGCAAATTCGAACTTAGGGGGCACCAGTGATCTAAGTTCATCGGAGCAGAAGCCGTGAAAGTATTTATAGAAGAGACACAGGGAAGCCACGTCGCGCCGGTGGGAGAGAGACTGCAGGCAGTCTGGCAAGTCGGTATCTATCATATTACAGACCCTCCTCTGTACCTTATCGAGAAGCCCGAGCGGAATAGCAGGAGCACCCGACCCGATATGGCAGCAGTATTCAATGCACGGGCGAATGGTAGATTTATATATGTGCAGGATAGATTTAGACGGAAAAAACTTCCGGGCCCTGCACAGAGAACCGACTTTCAAAGCAGCGGATTTAGCAATGGATTCAATATAGTCATTCCATTTGAGGTCCGCTGAAAGTGTGAGACCAAGGAGGCGTAGTATTTTACTCTCTGGAGGCAAGCCTGGTCCATGCTAATGGGAGGTAGGTGCGATTGTCTATGATGGTTAATTGAGAGTAGCTTCGTTTTAGAAGCATTAAAATTTACGAGCCATTTCTTACCCCAGTCCACTACGGATTGGAGGTGTTTTTCAATCTCGGCTGCGAGGTTAGCTTTGTCGCCCACACTAGATTTTTGATCGAGGCTAGAGTAAACTGTGGTGTCATCGGCGTACATACCTACTTGGGATCTTATGGAATCAGGGAGATCATTAATGTATATCAGAAAGAGCGTAGGACCTAAGATAGAGCCTTGAGGGATACCTGCGTTCGTATGGTAGTTCTGGGAGGCATACCCGTTTAATACCACCTTTATTGTGCGGTTAGAGAAGGAATGACTGGATTCGTCCAAGCAAATGTCCAGCTATACCATAGCTTCGCAGTTTGCATAGAAGGCCAGCATGCCAAACTCTGTCGAACGCCTTAGATATATCCAATGCAAGGGTTCGGGCTTCGCAATTCCTGTCGAGTGCCTGATATATGTACTCGGTGATGGTCGTTAGCATATCAGTAGTAGACCTGGTGAAGCGGAAACCATATTGCTTGCCCGAGAGGAGCCTGTGTGCTCTCAGATGCTGAACCACCTCGGCGTTGATAATGGCTTTGAACACTTTGCCAAAGATCGGAAGAAGTCTGATAGGGCGGTAGTTTGCGGGGTCCGAGGGTTCTCCAGTATTTTTAAATATAGGAACTACAGAGGAAGATTTCAAACAGGCAGGAAAGCAGGAAGCAGATAGGCAGAAGTTGTAGAGCTTAGAAAGGACAGAGGAGTGTTCAGGGGCACATTTCTTTAAGACTATGGTTGGGATTCCGTCCCCAACGCTCGCTTTGTGAGGGTCAATTCTTGAGATTATCTTAGAGACAAGCGAGGGTGTAATGTGGACATCATTCAGTTGTGCCTCGGTTCTAGGTGAGACGTCGGGTGTAAAAACTCCAGACGAGTCCAGACTCGAATTGTTCGAGAATCTGCGGGCAAAGCATTCAGCCTTGTCCGCTGAGGAGGTGAGGACCTCAAATTTGTTTATTAGTGGGGGGTATTGTTAAGTACTCTTTTACAGAGTCGCCATTAGTCTTTGGCGCCGAACTTAGAGGATGCTATGCGTTGCTTCATTCTGGCAGCAAACAACATCTTAGCTTCGTTAAGTTTCTTTTTACACTTATTACTAGCTGAAGTGAAAAGGCGCCTGTTTTGGTCCGATGCGTAGCTACGATAGAGTCGGAAGAAATGATTCCGGTAGGCAATGGCAGCCGAGCAAGCGGGCGAGAACCATGGAGACGAATGAGATTTAAGCTGGAATTTTCTGGCAGGGATGAAGGCATCGATGCCAGCCTTAACCCAGAAGGAGACCTCGGATGCACATTCTTCGATGGGAAGACTAAATACGTTGTTCCTTGGGATGTCACAGAAGAAGTCTCGGAACGAATCCCAGTCTGCTCTTTGATAGCAGTAGGATATTCTACTTGTCTGGGTTTCTTGGGTCGGGTGGGAGTGGAATGAAATGTTGACAGACACTACGGTGTGGTCAGAGTTTCCTAGTGGGCAGAGTTGTCTGGTAGTGCAAGAGTCTGGGATGGAAGTGAAGCAGAGGTCTAGTAGTGAGTCCCTTCCGTTAGGGTTATCGGAAAAAGGCGTGGGGAAGTCCACCACTTTCGTAAGGGATTGGGTGATTGAAACGTTCATGGTGTGGACACCAGCAGGGTCGGTGATAGCGTTCTCCAGCCACCAAGTGGCTGGAGAACGCTATCACGAATATATCACCAAACACGAATATATGGGCAGAGAGATGGGAATAAGTGGCATTTTCGATATTGTCAGAGATGCTCTCAAGTAACGAACAGTCGGGGGAGAAAGTAGAGCGGTAGAGAAAGAAGAGATAGCTAATCGAGCTGAGAAGCGAGAGGCGGAAGCACATGAAAGAATGATCTGGGGATTCAAGAGATGACACCATAGCTAGGGGAAGGTGTTCGCTGACATACACACCAAGCCCATGCATATGAACATTGGAGTCCTTCCTGAAGAGGGGAAGGTAGCCAGGAACGTAAAACTCAGAAGAGGGGATAGAAGGGTTAAGATATATATATATATATATATATATATATATATATATATAATTATTTATTTATAAATGGAACTTTGTGTGTGTGTATGTGTGTGTGTGTGTGTCTGTGTGTCCGTTACCGATAGACTCCAAAACGGCTGAACCGATTTTCTTGAAAATTTACACAGTTGTACTATAAGCGTCTGCGAATGTTCTTAGCTCGGTTTTGTGTCGAAGTACTCCCGATAAATATCGAAAATCGATAATCGAAAAAATTGGTTTATAGAAGCAGTGGTCCGATTTTAATCAAATTTGATACATTTATAGACAAAAACATAAGAAACAA
Organism: Ascarosepion bandense; assembly: GCA_037127315.1. Taxonomy (NCBI): domain Eukaryota; kingdom Metazoa; phylum Mollusca; class Cephalopoda; order Sepiida; family Sepiidae; genus Ascarosepion; species Ascarosepion bandense. The sequence continues at coordinate 2,092,896 of JBBBDQ010001027.1, forward strand.
CATTCAAAAGTTTCAAGGTTGCAGTTCTCACATTAGTGCAGAAAATCAATAATATATATGTATATAAAAGGCAAGATGTTTGTGTGTGTCTGTTTATCTGCTTGTATGTTTGTATTTTTCAGCCCTTTTATTTTAGTTTTTGCTTCGGGTTTGGCTCTAAGTAAGTAAATTGTAGTTCTTAGTCTCAGACATGATACCATTTACTCAGAGGACTTATTTAGCCTTCAAAATTCTGTTTACGACGAAAAAACTTATTTGATATCGATACCAGGAAATCAAAATTTGACTTACATCCATTCATTTTTCTTTCAGTCTATGGTTTCGCTTTAACTGGAAACAACTATTGCTTTTTAGTCTCTCGTGCCAACGTCCAAAGAGTCTGATCTCCAGGACTATGGATTAGTTTTAAATCTTTCATTACACCTGAGCAACGCCGGGCTATACTGCTAGTATGAAATAAACCTACGCATCATTTTTTTAAAGAGAAAGAAAATCTTTCTGATAAGAAGAAACAGTGGCTTTTGAATCTTAAACCATCTCATGAATATTCTTTATTTTAGTGCCGCATCCTTTCAGGACGTATGTCATCATCACTTCCACTTGCCCCTGTTCATTGTTGCTCTTAACATCTTTCCTCTTAGTATCTCTTCCAATCCTGCTCCGCCATCCACTTCTTTAAGCCCATCAAGTATGTCTCACGTTGTTTTCCCCGGTCTCTGTTTCCTTATATATGTCCCATAAGTATTACATTCGCCAAGCCCTCCTTTCTCATGACGTGTCCCAGAAATTCCAGCTGTCTCTTCCTGATGCTAACTATGGGTTTCTATTCTCTCCGAAACCTCGTCGTTGCTCAGATGTTTGGTCCATGATTTTCTTAACATCCTTGTGTAGAACCACATTAATATTGCTTCGAGTCTCTTTTTCATCTTTGAGGAGATCGTCAAGCATTCGCTGCTACACAGGACAGATATCACCTAACAGTCCGTTACCTTTTCTTTGCTTCCATCGAAATTTTCCTGCTTCTCAGTACTATGCTTAGCTTTTGAAATTTATCTTCGGCCATTCCGATGTACCTTTGAATCTTAGTGTCGCACTTTCTATCCTCTCAGAACACTCAGGCAGCATTTGAGATTTCACTCGCCCAATCAACTCAGTCGATTAAAAACTTAATTGGGCGATTAAATTTTATCACTTTTGTCGCCTGGGATCTATTAAAAATAAAAGGAAATCCGATTTCATTTACAACCCAGAAGTATGTCACTGACATTCACAACTTACTTAGATGTACCTGCAATAACATTATTGAACTCTTGGCTTTTATCGTCCCGGTTAATGTAAACATTCGTTTAATTAACGCTTCCAGAGTTGAGCCAAAATGTCTCTGTCGCCCAGATTAAAGACGCTCACAGATTTTCAGAAACTCATTTGGAAAAATATTCTCCTATATTTCCTCCTCTCTTACGAAAAGTAAAAACAAACATTTGAAAGAAAAAAAATACGCATACTTCTTTCAACCACGCACCAAAAAACAAATTATACAAGTAAGTAATATTTTTTATAGAAAATTGTTGAGAAAATGAGATTTGTTATGTTTTATCATTTATGAGATGGAGGTTGTAGTTAAACAGAAGAAGGAAACTACGAATTTAGGTACCCCTACTCAAATGCTAAGAAAAGCATATCATGATGTTAAAAACAAAGTTTTATCATCAAAATGTTTATACTATTATTAAGAGGAAAGATCAAATTTTGTTGTTATTATTTTTGAAAAATTTTAAAATCCTTTCTAACAAGTTCGAAATTTTAAATAAAATTTCATTTTTTTTCCGTTAGCGATTCACGTAAGGCGACTGTTAAGAAAATCGAGTTGGTCGAGTACAAATGATATTGGGCTGAGTAAATTTTCCCTTACTCTCGACCGCCGGTCGAGTGATTTCTTTTTCAAATCTCAAAGGCAGCACTTATGTATTTAAATTTTCCGCAAATGCTTCTGATTGTAGTTGGCATTTTGTTTTTTTTTTCTTGTTGACCATGAATTCGTTTTTTTTTTGTTTTTTTTTAGTTTATGCTTAGCCCATTGTTCTCCTTTTCTCTTGCTTCCTTCTTAAATTGCCACAAAACAAAACGTATCTCATGAATACGAAATTATTACTCCTCTTGCTGGAGAGACAGAACTTGGTCTGACATGTGAGACACGATTTAAACACTATTCTTTTCGCTTCAGTTGACTGGAGCCAATAATTGACTGGAGCCAATAATTGTCGGGAGAGAAACGCGCTTGGATTCAGGTATCACGTAATGGATCTTTAGCGGTATTTAACTGTAGAAATATGTGGGCTAACCAACAGAAAATTATCGGGGGAAACAAAACAGAGAATGGGGATTCATAATCGAAGCAAAAGGAAAAAAATACGACTGCACGAAAAAATCTAATATCAGTAAACCAATTTTATGCACGATACCAATAATAATAATAATAAAAAACATTTAAGACACATGCTTCACACTCTCCTGCTGGATGACTTGTCGCTTACCGATCCTCACATAATAATCAAACCATATGAGACAAATATCAATAGAGAATATGAAAATACTATGTCACAGCACTGAACGAGCTAAAAACTATTATTATACAAAAAAAAAAAAGAACCCACATGAAATAAAATATATTTCACCAAAACAAACGGTATCTTAAAGTGTGCATAAAACACTACGCCTCCTTGGCCTCACACTCTCAGCGGACCTCAAGTCGAATGACTATATTGAATCCATACACGATCAATGAGCACAAGCTCACACGGCGCGATTCAACTCGCCGACACAGTCCCATAGAAGGCGAACCCGAGAACAATGTTAGAAGGCGTGCGCAGACGTCTCCATTAAACCAAGGTCACAGCGTTCACAATCTGGCAAATCCGCAGGCCCCATATGAAGGCCGCGTCATTGAGAGACAACCTATTCCGAGCCAATCGCCAGGTAAGTGAAAACTCAGAGTTGTTGAGATAATCGGCATCTGGCGCCCAAGACCAATAAAAGCGATACTCCTCCTCCGACATACCGAGCACTTCGCGTAGTGTATCCTTCGCGACACCCGCGACAAACCCCTGACAGAAGACTTTCCTAGGCTGTGAAAGGTCACTGGACCGAGAAATAGCCCACAAGGTTGCCAGACATTCGAGGAGAAAACTCGATCGCCCCCGAGGTTTATGGCACCGCCTTGAGACCGGGAGAATGATAGTAAGGCTAGGGAACATGTCCCTCATTATCCCCGTTAGCACAAATCTTCCAATAACGCACGTCTGAGAAAAACCACCCTTGAAGCGAGCTTGTGACACGCCAAGCGCGGCATTCCCAGACCCCCATGAGACGGACCTTGATAACAGACACGTTTGTCGATGTGATGTTTGCGTCCTCTCCACAGAATAGAGAATAGCAAACTCTAGATCGCCTTCTCACACCGTCCACAAAGTGGAAGTACAGACAGCCGGTAAAGGATAACGAGAAAGATGTATGCAATACACGCCTCAGCCAAACCCTTTAAGGACAAATTCCTTCGACGCCAAATCTCGACCGACGCGACGACCTTTGCCTGTACATCAGACCAATTTTTCTCCAACTGGAGGTCGGGCCCAAGCCACACTCCAAGAATGCGAACAGGGCCGTCCGTCCAGTCAAAGGGCGACGGGAGGGTAGCACCCTTCCAGGTACCTAACCGCAAGCCGGAAGACTTGTCGCTGTTAATCTTGGCACCTGTCACCTGCTCGTACCGTTCAAGCGCCTTCTGTACTACCTCCGGGAGGACACGAAAGTAGTGATTGATACAGGAGACTAATCCAGCAGCAGAAGTCGGGTGAGAATCTGGCGGCCAGCAGGACAGCTGCCAGGTAGCCATGGTCACCCCTATCAAATGCTTTGGACTGATCTAAAGTCAAGATCGGGACAAAAATGTGAGACAGCCTCAAGTAAAATTCATAGGGCAAACCGTCCAAACCTGGCGACTTGCCACTGCCGACCTTCTTCAAAGCCGCGTAAACTTCGTCCTCCGTAAACTCTCCCTCGCAGCTAGCTGCATCTGCCGGTAAAAGCCGGGGGAAGTCAGCCAAATAGCTGCGAAACTCCTCATAACGAAGACCCGGCTCCTTGATAAACCGGTTCTCGAAATGCCACCGAAACGCCTAGCACATGTCGTCAGTCGACCGAAGAGTTTTTCCCTCTCGAATGTACCGGTCGCCGCCTCGACGAATCTCTTCCTTGCGCAGTTCTGCGCCCATGTTTACAGCTTCGGAAGACATCTTGCTTAACCTATGTCTAATTACCTGACCCATGTAACGCTTTTTTAATATTAGCCAAACCGAGCGTCAAAAGGTCGGTTTTCCTTTGACACCTCTATTATTTATATTAGTCGGCAATGATTGTTTGAAAAAGCGATCATTAGAATTGCAATAAAACCTAAGCATTCGATGGAAGCGAATTTATAAATATTTTTTTGTTCTTGAGAATTTACAACAAAATATTAATCATTATTTATTTTTTACATCTTTCATTTACAAGAACATTTTTATATTTACAGCATTCTAAAAACTTCTTCTTCTTCTTCTATGTGCCCTGTCCCTTCAGGACGTAGGCGATCATGGATCTCCACGTCTCCCTATCCCTTGTGGCTCTTAGTATGTTTGCTCCTTTTGCTCCTGGCAACCCCCGTTCCGTCATCCACCTGATCAGACCCTGCAAATATGTTATCCGCTGCCTTCCTCTGTCTCTCCTTCCTTCTATCTGTCCAGTCAATGAAAAATAATGCATTGCAATATATACCAATTTATCTAATCTTATCTAAACTTATTTATAAATGAAACTTTGTCTGTGTGTGTGTCTGTGTATCCGTTACCTATAAACTCCAAAATGGCTGAACCGATTTTCTTGAAAATTTACACAGTTGTACTATAAGCGAAAATCGATAATCGAAAAAATCGGTTTATAGAAGGAGTGGTCCGATTTTAATCAAATTTGATACACTCATAGATAAAGACATAAGAAACGATATTCAGAAGTGTCAAGGTTGCAGTTCATACAATAGTGCAGAAAATCGATAATATATATATAAGAGGCAAGATATTTGTTTGTGTGTCTGTTTATCTGCCTGTATATCTGTATTTTTTCAGCACTTTTATTTTAGTTTTTGCTTCGGGTTTGGCTCTAAGTAGGTATAATTGTAGTTTTTAGTCTTCGCCATGATACCATTTACTCAGAGGACTTATTTAGCCTTCAAAATTCAGTTTACGATGAAAAAAGCTTTTTTGATATCGATACCAGGAAATCAAAATTTGACTTACATCCATTCATTTTTCTTTCAGTCTACGGTTTCGCTTTAACTGGAAACAACTATTGCTTTTTCGTCTTTCGTGCCAACGTCCAAAGAGTCTGAGCTCCAGGACCATGGATTAATTTTAAAGCTTTCATTACACCCGAGCAACGCCGGGCTATACTGCTAGTAAATAAATAAATGAGATAACAATTTTTTTATTCATAAATTTATAAACATTTACTAAATTATTAAAATATGTGAACCAACTGAAAGGAAATTTACCATTTTATAAAGTTTGAATCAATTTGCAATTGGCCAATGTTTTGCTAACCATTCCAATCATTCAGTTTAGTGTCACGTGTGATACACGCTTGGGCGATCATGTCTCGAAAGAAACATGACCGACTAGGCAGAAGATTATCCCGCAGTAGGTTGCCATTGCTTTCTGCGGTAGACTGGTTGCCGGCCAAGGCTATAGACCCCAATTTGTCCTGTCATTTGACTCATAGGTAAAGGGAAAAGAAATCTATTATATTATTATGTAGTAATTAGTGGGGGATCGGTTTCCTATTGTTTTGAAGTAATAATATGATCCCCCACTTTATGACCAACATAAGCCTTAATCATTATTCCAAATATTATATTCAGTCAGTCAGTTAAGTGCCATACGTGATACACGCTTGGACGATCATGTCTCGAAAAAGACATGACTGACTGTGCAGAAGATTATCCCGTAGTAGGTTGCCATTGCTTTCTGCAGTAGACTGGTTGCCGACCAAGGCTATAGAACCCAATCTGTCCTGTTACTTAGCCCACAACTGGAAGGAATAAACGGATTAATACCTTTCCCAAGGGTATTTGTGCGTAAGTGAATGCAATGAATTCAGCTGGAATTCGAACTCGGCTCCCCGATTTCTCGTTTCGAGCCGATATCCAATGCACAACAACGCACAACCATTCCAATAAGCAATCTAATCAATAAATAGTGTTTATTATTTTTGTTGTAAATTTGCCAGAAAAAGGAAATGTGTAAATTCATTTTCACATGTTCAGATTGTATTCCAATTTAAATAATCGCTTTTTAATCATTGTCAAAGAGTCGAGGTATTTATAAATAATAGCGGCGTCAAGGGGAAAATTTTTTTCATGCTCCGTTTCTATTTGCGTGCAAAAAAATTCAAATTTACTAAATGCAAGGTGCAATGGGTAAATTGTCGAAGTTTTATATTTTAGCATCGCGCGTGCGCGTTTTTTGTTTTTTATTTTGTCGAGTGCACAGTATAGTAGGGTCAGTTGGGCACCGTTTTTGACAAAAACGATCACCATAACGCAATTTACTTTGCCGGAAGTTTTGAAAAGGCAGGCTATAATGCTTAGCATTCTAACAGGAAGCTCTATTACGAACATTTTCATTTATAGACAATTTAAATGATGTGTTCAATTTTCCTTTATAAATATCATATCGCTCTGGATAACATCCATTGAGCACTCTCTATAGATATAACACTTAATATTTTATATTAAGTTGATCTTGTTGGATTATCCTCGCCGTTTACGGACTGGACATCTATACCTACACGCACACACACACACACACACACACACACACACACACACATATATATATATATATATATATATGCCAGTAAAAATAGAATTGGCTAAGCCATTGGGAGATAAAAAATTGTGAATTAAAATTTTAAAATTGAAAGTTAATATTAAAATTAAAAAATACAAGTTAAAAACAAAAAAAATACTTTGCAGGCAGCAAAAATTAAAGGGACGAAAATTATAATCATTAATTATTATTATTATTATTATTATATTGGCTGGAGAAAGAAAGAAAGAAAGAAAGAAAGAAAGAATGATAAAGCAAGGAAGTGGGGAAGAAAGAGAGAAAGAAAGGGGCTAAAAGTCATAGGTTACATCTATCTCTCTTTCCATTGTAAGATTTGGGTTTAGACTACGATATTTCAGGTAGTAATTAAGTTCTTGTTATTGTTTTTTTTATTCCGAAGAATATATGGATAAAGGCAGAACTTTTGCTTTATTTATCGTTGTTTAAAGACAATACGTGATTGTTAAATCTTAGCTTCCACCTGTTAGTAGCTAAACCAAAGTAAAATTTAACATCATTATCATCCGAATGAATTCAAGCTCTATAAACAATATTTTAGGAGTTACACTGACCAGTCAATGGGCAGGTATTATTTTTACCGTAGTCGCATAAGAAGGGTAACTGATATTATTCAGGTGCGCCAAGTATTTATTTGATATCATAATATTGTGTTGTGAAATACATTTACCTATGTTCTTAGCACAACTATATTTGACTTTTACATTGCTTTTTATTGATTGTGTGCGTGTGTGTGTGTGAACGGTAGAAATGTTTGTGAAATAAGTTTCGGAATAATTTAATAATGTTAGTTTAGACATTATGATGGAATGGAAGCAAGTAAAGAGAAGAGAATTCTACAGGCGGGAAATGCGACAAAAGAGACTGTTTGAGTAGAAGCGAAAATTTAACTATTTCAATTAGAAAACGGTGGGACCTAGATGCCAATCTAGTGGCACGCGTAAATCCACACACATATATATATATATATATATATATGTATATGAAATGATTTGTTTGAACATTGTTTTTGATCGATACTCATATTGAAGAAGATATTCTGTTTTTAATTAAACAGTATTATATATTTACAACTACTGGCCTGATAATTTACGATAAATTTTTATTCCGAAAATGTGCGTCATTCGGCAGGATTCGAACCTGCGACCCCTATCTACATAGAGGAAGCTATCATTTGATCTGGCAACGTCTTAAACCTTTCGAGGACAAATGACCTCCAGTCTAAACGAGGTTTCATATATGTATATATAAATCCAAGTAAATAAGGAACGAAGAACATGCTAATAATGTTCAAAACATTAATTTAAAAGAGTGCTCAGTATATAAATAGAGCAATGAATATTTATTATAAATTATAATTTAGAACATGTACAAATTACAATCTATTACAGAGTGTACATTTTGTTTCGACATTGAAAGGACAATGTCTCATCAGGTAGTAAACGCTATTTTTTGAAGGGAGATGGAAAATTCGCTTCTTTATATTGGTAAATTTTAGTGAGGTAAGGGGGGGGGTAGAGAAAATGAGAAACCAGAATGGGGAATTGTAAAAGAGACACCGAGGGAATAAAGAACCAAAAAGAAGAAACCGGAAGAGAAATTAAAAAAGATATGGCGAAAGATTCAAAAGAAATGTGCCAGGTTTAACAGAAGGAAAAGTATGGTCATATAGAGCTTCTGACATATATATATATATATATATATATATATATATATATATATATATATTTTCTCGTCGATAGGAAAATGAGTTTCATGCACAAGGCAATATTGTGCTGTCTATGAAATTCCGGAGTTGCACTGCTGGTGAGTAAAATGTATATTTATTATTAACATATAATTTATTGCTTTGTTATTTGATATCGACATTTATTACTACCAATACTCAATGTACAATATTATATATATATATATATATATATATATATATATATGTGTGTGTGTGTGTGTGTGTGTGTGTGTGTGCTAACGAGACGTGATAAATTAATTCGCTGTTACACAATAACCCGATCATTTCCTGTTATAGAATGACAATGTATCAAACCAACTTGTACACACAGTGTCTTTTGACTTGGTTAATTATATGATGATGACGTGTTTCATAATTTACACGCTGTTGGAGTACTATGGTGTCAACAAATAAAGTATCCTATTTCAAAATGTATGAACATGGGTCTCCCCACTTTCCTCGACTAGTTGCTACAAAAGCCATAGAGCTTCGTTTGGAATGGAGATTCGTTCATGTTTTGCCCCTAGGCTTTTCTTTAGAGTGTCGGTGTGATGTTTTTAAGTCTATATTCTCAGCTAGGATTTGAACGTAGCCTATCAATTCCATTTTACGCGTGGATAATCTTTATGTTAGCCACACATCAGTTTCTTATTAAATTATAAATGTAAAAAAATAAAAAAAATAAAACAAAAACAAATAGACACACATATAAACAAGCACGCACGCATAAAAACACACGCACACATAAACACGGTTAAGCAAAGGACGCGTCTAATCACACGCATTCACTAGCAAACGCATACACACAAACACAAATACAAAACACGCACAGAAATATGGTTACATGTACAAACACACAGAAAAGACACGCACTCACAAACACATGGACACACTCAAGCAAGCGCACACACTGAAACATAGAAATGTATACAATCACAATACACACACATACACACACACAAAACATATACGCGCTCGCACAAAAAAGAAGGCATAGACACAAAGAAAAGACACACAGAATCAAATACACAAAACACACACACAGGTAGATACAAAGAAAGCCAAATATACGCAAATACAAATACACACACAAAAGCACAGACATACAAACACACAGAGACAAACACACACACATACAGAAACATATAAAAAATACACGCAGACGCACACACAAGCAGTTATAATCATGGACGTAATCGCATACACGTCAATCCATATATATATAAAAAAATTCATATATATATATATATATATATATATATATAAAATAAAATAAATTTCGATGTTCAAAACATTTGAATGATCATTTCAACATGATCATTTCAAACTCTCTAATAGAGATTTCACATCTCATCGGCAACTACCACATTTCAAAATGAAATAAAAAAGAAATAAAAAATGAATATTAAAATTAACAGATTTACGTCACAAAAAAAAAAACGGTTATCAATCAATGTCTATTTTTAGATTTTCGACAATTTTACTTTTAAATAGAATTATAAGTGAAAAAAATTTGAAAATTTGGCTTTGCCTAGCTTTACAAAGGGAAAGGAGTTAACGGATGAAATAGGAAGTGGTGTTTGATTGAGAAGTGGTTTAAAACAAAACAGAAAGAAAGGAAAGGAAGGGGTAAGAAGGAGAAGGAAAAAGAAAAGAAAAAAAGAAAAATTTCCATATTTTAGAGACTCTCGATACGTGTCAAACAAAACTAGCGTTTATAAATGGGTTAAAGTATTAAAAAAAGATTTTTAGAAAAAAATATTTAGGGGATTTGGGATTTACCTTCCTACTTTTCCTTTTGGATTAAAGTTATTTTAAACATATATATATATATATATATATATATATATATAGTGACACGCATAAGTATTGGATACAAGTTATTTGCCTGATATTTAGTAAGTAATATCTCGTAAAATTGTTTTAGTTGTATGTGAAAGGAAAATTAAAAACTCATGATTGAATCCATTTTTTTTATCAAAGTTAAACATTTCCCTATGCAAAAGTATTGGATACATCGTTTTAATATATTTTTTCGTAGCCTCTATTTTGTTTCACTGCTTCCAGTCGCTTTCTATGGTTGGCCACAAGTTTTCCACACTGATCCACTTTTACTTTACCCCATTCTTCCTTGCATAATTCCTTTAACTGCTTGATATTTTCTGGATTCCGCTTATGAACTTTAACCTTCAAAGTATTTCACAAATTCTCAATTGGATTCAAGTCAGGAGACTAACTTGGCCAATTGAGAGGACGAATACCATTCTTTTCAAACCATTCCTTTGTATGTTTTGCGGTAGGTTTAGGATCATTGTCGTGTTGAAGCACGAAATTCCGACCATGTCCTAAATTAGTTGCAGATTTCTGAAGGTTCTTCTCTAGAATCTCCCTGTATAGGCTACCATTCATTCTACCATGGATATCGTAAAACCTTGGATCCTCTTCACCTGGATATATATATATATATATATATATATATATATATATATATATATATATATTGTAATGGTTGTTACAATGGTTCATAAATTCATAGTATCACTATACAAAAATTTTCGCGTTTCGAAGCTGCTACGTGCGCTTCTCATCGGGTGATAAGTTGGAAACCTCTGGGCTTAGAAATTTTCCTCATTCTTTGTTTATACGGGGTTGAGAATGCATGTCATAAAATGACATGTTGAAAATGGCTATTTCCCTTCTCAGTTTTATTTGAATTTACGGATAGAATCGCCGACTGACGTCAATTCGTTGGGTTTCTATCCTGGGTTAAAAGCAATCGGATGTCTAACCGTACAGATGAGTTGTGATACAGCGAAACAGATCTGTCTGCGGATGACTATATATATATATATATATATATATATATATATATATAAGAAAGTGCAAAAAAGCAGAGGGAGGAAACTGATGCGGAAAGCTTTGTCGCTTAACTGAGCAGAGTTAAGCCGACTTCGAAATTTCAAGAAGGCATTATTTTGACATCTTCACTCTTCAGTAAATCACTGAAAAAACATTAATCTTGGCACTAAGCATCACCCCAACTCAACACTATAAATATATATATATATATATATATATATATATATATATATATTGTAATGGTTGTTACAATGGTTTATAAAAGCATACTATCACTATACAAAAATGTTCGTGTTTCGGAGCGACGTTTGCCCCTCATCTGGTGATAAATCGAAATGAAAAATAAATGGTGAAAACTGCCGGCTAAATCGTACTAAACTCCCACCACATTCACTTACATATCATATTACCAAAAATAAATCGTTTTCACCATTTATTTTTCATTTCAACTTATCACCAGGTGAGGGGCAAACGTAGTGATTCTATGCTTTTATAGACCATTGTAACAACCATTACAATATAAAGCTCTACGTTGTATCGAGCACTCTTTATAAAAGTAAATGCATGAACAGTCGGTTTAAAACCTACGTGTTCCATAACTTTCTTACAATATATATATATATATATATATATATATATATATATATATATTATAGTTTAGAACATGTCCAAATTTTTATCTACTATATAAGTGTGGAAATAAAAAGTTTTATTTTTCGTTTAAGAGATATATATATATATATATATATAACTTAAACGAAAAAGACATGAATAAACCTTTTTATTTCCACACTTGTATTTGAAATGTTCCTCAAAGAATGAAACGGGTTGGCATAAAATGTTCCTTTTCTTCTTGTCATTTATTTATTGCTGAAAAGCAATCATACCTGAAGACATTAAAATATGTTTTCAAAAGTAATTACGTTTGATGCACGGCGTTTAGAGATTTCGATATCAGCTCATTTAATCACATTTTCATGTTTATTTTTTCATTCTATTTCAAACACTTGCAGAGATGAACAAAATCTTTAAAGGGTTTCTTTAATATTTTTAATTTTTATATTTTTAAGTTAGAAGGGCTTTAAAGGGTAGCATATTGTATAGCCGATAGCAATTACAGATCTCTCTCATGAAAAAAAATCAATCAGAAGATTTAATAGACTTTTTAAGAAATTATACTCATGGCTACTTCAGTTTTTAACAACTATTTTTAATACGGATATCTTTTTTATTTTTTTCCTCGGCTTTGTAATTATTTAGCGATACTTCCCCGTGATGATTAAAACGTCTGAGTCATTTCGGTTTCTCTTATTACAAGAGAAAACCATGCTTTCATTTTACGTGTATTCTTCGTGGACACTCGAAAAATAAAACATATAGAAAACTGTCTTCATCTTTTAGCTCTTAATCGATTTTTTCTTCTTCGGAATTCGTCTTTGAATTTCGGTCTCCTCTCTTAAATTTTCGTCTGCATATTTGCCACACAGTAAAAGCGTGTCCACCTCCGGCTGTCCACGCATGTCAGCTTTTCCAAAAATGGAGGCTTTTCAAAACAAAATGGATTCAAATCCATACAGCTACCGACACTTTTCCGAAGCCCTTATCGAAAAAAGTCTGGAAAATCCTATAGCAACAGGCATGTCTGACTTTTTTGGCTGTTTGGTTTTTCGCTATTTTTAAAAGCTTTGCTTCTTTTTTATTTTTAATATTTTGTTTAATTTTATTAAACACTTGTGCTTTTCAATGATTGCCATTTTGTTCAGATCTAACTTTTTGAATTGACGGTTTAGACATTTTCTTTATTGTGTTTTCTATTCAGTTTATGTTTTTTTCTTGCTTTTTTTTCGTTCTTTTATCTTTCAATTTGTCTTTCTAATCTCACTGCTGTTTATTCAGTTTTTTGCGTTCTCCTTGATTTGTCTTTCTTTCTCGTCTGCTTCTTTCATTCATATATTCTTTTAATCATTAACTCTTTCGTCTTTTTATTTATTCTTTCAGTTTTTTTTTAATACCTGAGTTTGTTGAAATTTTTCATTTTTAACTTTTCCGTTTAATTTTTTAAAATCTAGAGTTCCCTTGCTTTTTCATTTCTTCTTAATTTTATTCTTTTTATTAATGGTCTTTTTTTTTTCTACTTCATTTTTCTTTCTTTTTATTTTTTAATAATTATTCTTTCGTTTTTATTTTTCATGAATCTTTTCTAAACCGTTCTCCTTCTCTTTTGCTTAAATCTTTTCTTTCTTTATGAATCATTGTCTCATTCATTTTTCTCACCTTTTGGCTTTTTTGTACTCATCCTTTTTTTTTTTTTGCTTCTCTCTTTTGTTCTCGTTCTCTTCGCTTATCTTTTTTTCTCTTTTGTTTAATTATTTCTTTTTCAAATGTTCTTTTTTGTGCTCTTCATAAATCTTTTTTTGTCATCGGTTTCATTTCTTTTCTTTTATTAGTAAGTAGACATTTTATTTTCTACATCTTTCATTCATTAATTTTCGTTTTTAGTCAATTTCTTAGCGTTATTCGTAAATGGGCCTTTCTTTTTTTCCTTCTTTCTTTCTTTTTATTTGTGAGTGAAAATTTAATTTTCTTTTTTAATTTTAATTTTTTCATCCATTTTTATTCGGAAGTGATTTTTCCTTACTTCTTTGTTCTTTATTTCTTTCTTATTTTCATTCTTTTTATTCTTAAGTGGACATTTATTTTTCTACCTCGTCTTTCCTTTTTTTTTTCTTCATTATTTATTCTTTTTTTCATGGATCTTTTTTAATCGTTTTCCGTTGCTTTTGCTTTTGCTTAATTCCTTCTTTCTTTAAGAACCATCTTTTTTTATATTTTCTTCATGTCAGTTCTTTTTCATTGTTACAGATATAGTTTCATTCTTCTTTTTAAAGAAACAATTTTTGAAACTCATTTTTTTTTCTCTCGCCTTTTTTCTTCAAATTATTCTGAAGTCATTTTTACCAATTCCATTATACGTGATTTGTATCTGTGGGTTTTTTTTTTTTGTTATGGTGTTGATATTACTTGCACGCCTTTCTTTCCCATTCAATTATAATTTCAACATTTTTGATTGCTTCGTTCATTTCTACATTTTATATTTTTAATCATTTTACTGCAAGCAAGACGAGGCCACCAGTAGAGCGTAGGGGGTTACACGAAGAGAAAAGACTGAATACAATGTGAATTGGTTTGGTTTGGTTGTTTTATAGCATATCAACCTCGATGGGTTATTTAATGCCAACAAAAATTTTACAGTAGATTTATATGAATAGAATATACTTTCTTTGTAAAGTAGGTTTCGTTGAGAGTCAGATGTATTGCTGGTAATATTTTCAAAGACATTTTTGTTGGAAACATTTTTCTTCAAAAACGTATTTTTGTTGGTAACATTTTTTCCTTCAAAAATGTTTTTTATTTCGTAACATTTTTCCTTCAAAATCGTATTTTTGTTGGTAACATTTTTTCCTTCAAAAATGTTTTTTTATTTGGTAACATTTTTCCTTCAAAATCGTATTTTTGTTGGTAACATTTTTTCCTTCAAAAATGTGGGTTTTTTTTTTGTAATTTTTCATTCAAAAATGTTTTGATGCTAAATACTTTCATAGCATTTCGACCTTGGTTTGGGGGTTAACTATTTACCCATAGCTGGGACCCTAACAGGTGCTACCACTCCGGGTCAGGGTGGACAATGTGAATTGAGGAAAGAATAAAAGATGAATGAGATTCATGAAAATAGAAGATGACATTGCATTTAAATTTTTGGAGATTGTAGTTAACAGGGAAGCAAGTAAACAGAAGTTAACTCTACAGTTCGAAAGTGCGAGAAAAGAAGCAACTGAAGCAGTTACATTTGACTATTTCAACGGTAAAAAGGTGGGATGCCGATTCCAATCTAACAGTACACTTAAACTCATATGGTCTGAGTACCAGGGTAAAAAAGAATCTTGTCATAGCGGTTGTCATGAAAATATTTGTAGAAAAGACAGAGGGAAGCCACGTCTCGTCGGTGAGAAAGTGAGTGAAGTCGAGATGCCAATTACATTGCAAATCATTCTTTGGATTTTATCAAAAACCTCGAGATTAACAGCAGGAGTTGCGTAACAGATATGGCAACATAAGCTCCAAGATGTCATTTCGTTCCACTCATTCCAAATTTCCATTCACTCTTCACAAATGTTGTATTCAGTCAGTTAAGTGCCATACGTGACACATGATTGGGTGATCATGTCTCGAAAGAGACATGACTGAATGGGAAGAAGATTATCCCGCAGTAGGTTGCCATTGCTTTCTGCAGTAGACCTGTTGTCAACCAAGGCTATAGAACCCAATCTGTCCTATTATTTGACTCATAGCTAGAAAGGGAGGAGGTGTATTATATTATTTAGTAGTAATTAGTGGGGGTTCAGTTTATTACTTCAGAACAATATAAAAGTGATCCTCAAATTTATGCCTGGTAGAAACCTTAATCATGTTTTTAACTATTATATTCAGTCAGTCAGTTAAGTGCCATACGTGATACACGCTTGGGCGATCATGTCTCGAAAGAGACATGACTGTCTGGGCAGAAGATTATCGCGCAGTAGGTTGCTATTACTTTCTGCTGTAGACAGGTGGCCAGCCAAGTCTATAGAACCCAATCTGTCTTTGGTAACGGGAGGGAAGAGACACATTAATACTTTTCCCAAAAGTATTTGCGCGAAAGTGAATACAATGAATTTAGCTGGAATTCAAACATGGCTCCTCGATATCTCGTTCCGGGCCGATAACCACTCCACCACGGCGTACATGTATTATCATTTCTTAATTATGTTTATCACAAATGTATCTTTATTGCGAACTTTTCTTTACATGTGCTGATATATTTTTCAAAGATGGTCTATCCTACCGTTTCCTAAAAAACTACAGGGAAAGGTAATAAAGTCATATAATCTATCTATCTATCTATCTATCTATCTATCTATCTATCTATCTATCTATCACAGTCTGTTTATTTCGATCGATCTATCTATCTATCTGTCTATCTATCTCAGTCTTTTCATATCTATCTGTCTATCTATCTCAGTCTTTTCATATCTATCTATCTATCTATCTATCTATCTATCTATCTATCTATCTATCTTTTACAGTCTGTTTATTTCGATCTATCTATCTATCTATCTATCTATCTATCTATCACAGTCTGTTTATTTCGATCTATCTATCTATCTATCTATCTATCTATCTATCTATCTATCTATCACAGTCTGTTTATTTCGATCTATCTATCTATCTATCTATCTATCTATCTATCTATCTATCTATCTATCTATTTCAATCCTTTCATATCTATCTATCTATCTATCTATCTATCTATCTATCTATCTATCTATCTATCTATCTATCTCATTTTGTTCATATCTATCTATCTATCTATCTATCTATCTATCTATCTATCTATCTATCTATTTCTATCTATCTATCTATTTCTATCTATCTATCTATCTATCTATCTATCTTTATTTCGATCTATCTGTTTATTTCTATCTATCTATCTATCTATCTATCTATCTATCTATCTATCTATCTATCTATCTATCTCAGTC